>QNUK01001164.1:0-46740 GCA_013621035.1 Clarias magur | reverse complement strand
TGTCTCTGATATAGACATTCTACCTCAAAGTGATGATATCACAGTCATCATCTCTTAGTATATACTCTACCTGTAGAACAACGTAGCTGTGCCTCCCACGTTATCAATCAGTAGGATATTAATCCGACTACTAAAGACAATACTGGTAATCTGCCGATCTGTCCCAATTTCTTATCAGACCCTAAGTGCAGACGATCCTAGATGAAGACTAGCAGCATGGGCACTATTTTTACAGTACATTAGACACTGTTGCTCCCATCAGATTAAAAAAAGTCAGAGATAAAACACTTGCACCATGGTACACACAGTCATACTCGCCGCCTAAGAGAGCAACCCAACTACGAGCGAAAATGAGAAAACTAAATTAGAAGTTTTTAGAATCGCGAAAAGGTAGTATGTGCAGCTATAGACGGGCTCTCAAAAGCGCTAGGGCCGAGCATCTGAGCCAACTCATAGCAAGAAACCAAACAATCCAGGTTCCTATTTAGTACAGTGGCTAGCCTAACAAATCCTAAGATGCCTGCAGGGAGTATCCCATCACAGCTTAGAAGGAAGACTTCATGAACTTCTTCAATGAAAAAGATTGATAGTATCAGGAAGAAAATAATGGAAATTCAACCTCTAACATCTCATGTCCAGTCCAGTCTAAAGTCACAATTTAATTTTCAGAGTTTTTACAGGTGTAGGACAGGAGCTGTACAAACTTATCACCGGCTAAATCAACAACATGCTTGTTGGATCCAATCCTAACTAGACTTTTAAAAGAAGTGATAAGTATACCGGAGTCACTCTCAAATATTATCAACTTTTCATTATGTCTAGGTCATGTCCCTAAACCTTCAAGTTGGCAGTTATTAAGCCTCTCTTAAAAATCTAATTTAGACCCAAATGATATAATAAATTACAGACCGATTTCAAACCTTCCGCTTATATCAAAGATATTAGAAAAGATAGTATCAGCCCAAATATGCACATTCTTGCAGGAAAACGATATCCGAATTTCAGGTTTCAGGCCCCATCATAGTACAGAAACTGCCTAGTTAAAATTGCAAATGACTTGTTTTTAGCTTCAGACCAAGGCTGCATCTCAATTTTGTTTACTGATCTTAGTGCATTCGACACTATAGATCATGATATTCTAATAATCGCTTACAAAATCACATTGGTATTCAGGGACAGGCGTAAAATGGTTTAGATCCTACCTGTCTGATCGATTCCATTTGTAGATCTGAATGGAGAACAGTCTGGTGTAATGCCAGTGAAATATGGGGTGCCACAAGGGTCAGTTTTAGGACCTCTGTTGTTCTCAATATACATGCTTCCCTTGGGTAACATCATCAGAAGACATGGGATTAGTTTCCATTGTTATGCTGATGATACTCAGTTATACATTTCCACAAAACCAGATGAAATACCCAAATTGTCTAGACTAACTGAGTGTATTCAAGATATAAAAGACTGGATGACCGATAATTTTCTTTACTAAATTCAGATAAGACAGAGATATTACTTATTGGCCCAAAACCAGTACACACCAGCTCTCACAATTCAGCCTGCGTTTAGAAGGATGTTCTGTTACCACCAGCTCGACAGTGAAGACCTGGGTGTGATATTAGACAGTAATTTATCCTTTGAAAATCATATCTCCAACATCACAAAAACAGCCTTTTTCCACCTTAGAAATATTGCCAAGCTTAGGAACATTTTATCTGTATCTGATGCAGAAAAGCTGGTTCATGCATTCATGACCTCAGACTGGACTACTGTAATGCATTACTGGGTGGCTGTCCCATCCTCAATTAACAAGCTACAGTTAGTCCAAATGCAGCCGCCAGGGTTCTCACTAGATCCAGAAAATATGATCATATAACCCAATATTATCATCCTTGCACTGGCTACCTGTTCAGTTTAGAATTAATTACAAATAGCATTACTTACGTACAAGGCTCTAAACGGTCTAGCTACCACATACCTAACCAGTCTTCTGATACGTTAATCCACACGCTCCTTAAGATCAGAAAACTCCGGACTACTGGTAGTTCCAGAATATCAAAATCTACAAAGGAGGTAGGGCTTTTCATATTTAGCTCCAAACTTTGGAATTTCCTGACAGTGTTCGGGGCTCAGACACAGTTCCCAATTTCAAAGTAGACTCAAGACGCATCTCTTTAATCTGGCATACACATAATTAATTTCTTTACCTGATACTCCAGTACATCTATCCTGAATGGCAACCACGCTAATTCTTTTCACCTGCTCTTTATTTTCCACCCATCCCGAGGCATCTGGAGATCGTGCCAGCTTCAGTAGACAGAGGCCGACCCTGCTTTGACCCAGAGGCATCCAGAGAAGGACCAACTCCAGCTGGATTCTTCTTCATTTTGGTTTGATCTACACATGCTGCTCCTCCTCCCAGTGATCCAGACCCCCATCTGCCCTCTGCACCTGCTGACTCATCCCTGTGCTGAACTGGACTTTGTGTTAATTTAAATTAACTTCTGTTTATGGAACTTTCATCTGCATAACACACATGATGTTATACAATTTCTGTTATCTGTTATCACCCAGATGAGGATGGGTTCCCTGTTGAGTCTGGTTCTTCAAGGTTTCTTCCTGTTGCCATCTCAGGGAGTTTTTCTTGCCACTGTCGCCACACCCTTGGCTTGCTCATCAGGGACAATCTCATTATCTAGTCACATTTTTCACACATATATACATTTCATAAGTCTTTTTTCATTTCTGTGAAGCTGCTTTGAGACAATGACCATTGTTAAAAGCTTATAGAAATAAAATTGAATTGAATTGAATTGAAAAATGTACTGTACCGTGTTCAGTGTTACAACAAGTTAATTTCTCTTGTGATATAATATTATGGGCAATATTAGGTGAAAAACATTATCAGTTAATATTTTTTTGATCTGTTACATTCTTAAAGGGAATTATTTGATTAATGAATAATCATTTATATCTTAAGTTTCTGTAGTAAAAGCTTATAACCAAGGACTTGTACAGACACTCCAAGTGATCTAAAATGAATAAATGGATTTAATTGTGGTCTTATTTAACAATGCAATTCTTATAATTGTTGAGAAAGAGTAAGGTGTGGGAATGACTGTTTATTGCTGTAAAATAAAATAAGTGAGAACAGTACTATTGCTCATCTGATTATTTTCAATATTATTTTAAATATTCAGTTTATCCTGGTCGCTGTCCATTTAGGCATATTTAATGAAGAAGTTTAATTGACTAAGAATTTAAATACTATGGTCTTTCTCAGTAAACGAATAAGGTTAATCTCCAGAACATAATTGGTCTCTCTACAAAACTAGCATGTGGTGATGCATGATCCACTGATGATCTAGTAGTTTATATTGATAGCGGATTCATTACGACTTTCATACGAGCTTGTTCGGATGTAATTATGTTTGCTTTCAGTTTTATCCTTAAACAATTTAAGTACAGCTGTCTGTAAAATAGTATATCATTGTATACTAACAAATATACAATGATACACCTTCAGCTTTGATTTTTCTTCAAAGAATAATGAACATGCTTTATCATTTATTTTGTAGACCAAAATAGGTAACAGTCAAAAGTGAATTGAAGTGAAGTCATGCTTTTAAATCGAATGCCAAGTTTATACCCTTTTAATCCATGAACACTAGACTGTCCGTCACACAATATCAGACAGTGTCTTTTCACATAGGGAGTGAGTCAAAACAACACACCTAATGGTTTTGTAATTTTGCAGTGAGTTTGGAGAAAACAGCCTCACCAAGAAGACCTGATCGAGAGCCAACCCCACCTCATTTCCCAGACGATTTACTGCCCTGCATGTCTGAGCCGTTATTCACCCAGACCAGGTGAGTTGTTAGCCTCAGTAGAACTGTTTCAGAAGTCAAATAGGTGCAAATGAAGTGTTACTCTGGTATCTTAAGTAATTGCAAGAATTCTGTTTTTACAGCACATTGGACTTTCGGGAAACCTCCATTGGGATGGACCTGTATGATAACTCTTTCCTGGACTACGATGACTTTTCTGCCCTAGATCAGTATCTTTTTGGTCAAGAGTCTGTGGCAGACAGCAAAGACACGAGCAGCAGAGACACCCATCTCAGCGCAGGTCTTAAATATCCACCAGTCCTGGACACCAATGCCTTGGAAGAGGTGTTAAACTCTCTGCCTCCCTGTTGATCATTAAAATAAAAACAGAATGTATGATTTTTTAAAATTCCTGTACATATGTAATATATATTGTTGTAAATAGTTTTGTTTAAAGTGTCATGTTGTCACAATTGTATGTAATTCATATGTATGTAATATCATAAATAAATGATAAAATGCGTTTTACTATTTCTGTTCATGGTTTGATGAAGGGGAGTGTCCAAAGCCAAAATGGCGAGCAAGAGGAAGACACATGTCTGAAATGTTTTATCTTCTGCACAGACTCGGGTTTCACCTGCTACACAATTTCATTAAACATGGTGACATTCAGTTCAAGCACATTTAAGACTTTAAAATTACACATTGTAGTTCAATGGTGCTATGCTGTCCATAGCATCTATATCTTCACTGATACAGACAAATGGGTCTATTACCACTAGAAAAATAAATATTCTATTCAAGTTGCTTTGTCCTGACATTGGGCTTCAATCTTATTTTATCAGTCGGTCAATTATTTAGCAAAGTACAGTGGAACCTTGGATTACGAACGTTGATTATACCAGTGAGAGACATGCACTAAAACCAAGCAGGGGATACGATTACCCACAATTCCGCAGTGCAAGAGAGAGAAAAATCATTGGCTCAGTTGTGATCACTTGACGCACATGTGTGCTACATGACACTTGGTACTCATAAACCAAGACTTGTTTTTTTTTTTATCAAAATTTATTAAAAATCTTTGCTCATTTTGCGGAACACTTGCAAACCTCGTCACTCGCAATCCGAGGTTCCACTGTAGTGTGTAAATGATTTCTTATTTTACTCAGTAGTGATATAACCAAATATAAATACATTATTCAGTTTAAAAATGGATTGCATGAAAATGTCATATGTTTCATCTGTTCATACATCCATCTGAGATTCATGTCTAAGAATCAAAAGAGTTATCATAGAAAGTCTTTATGTTCAAAAGTTTCCTTAAAGTATCAAAAATTTTATTAGTCTCCTAATATGTGCACAAACTCAGGAGCTCTTGTTGGATATGCTAAATCAGCTCAGATCACTCGCTCAAAGATACAGAGAGCTTCTTAGTGATGCCAGGTGTTAGGGTCCTCCACTAGAGGTCACTGTTTCTGTTTGTAGTTTTTGTTGGTCGACTCAGTTTCCAAGAAGGCACCTCAGTCAGGTGATGAGTGTTTACCTGAACTGAGGTGGCTCATTAAAGTTTCTATAAATAGCAGTTTGTTCTGGGAACCTGGGTCGAGCATTGTTTGTTGGTGTATATGGTTTGTATATAGTAAGGTTAGCCTCCAGTAGGCTAGCCTCTAGTGGGATTGACTGCTAGTGGTTCTGGTTGCTAGTAGGTTAGCCGCTAGTTTGGAATAGCCTCATGTGTGCTTTGCTTCTTGTGTTCTGTTTCCCTATTAGGTCAGTACTAACCCGGTTAGCCACTAACTCCCTTAGCTACTAACCCGGTTAGGTCAGCATCCAGCGTCCCCATATTCCAGATATCTACTAACTCAATTGACCACTAACCCATCTGGTCTCTAGTCTATGCTCCTGGTCCTGTATCTAGTCTCAAGTCCTGTCTCCAGTCTTGTCTCGTCGCCAGGCTTGTCTCTCCAGTTCTGTCTCATCTCTAGTTCACCTATGTGTCTTTAGTTAGCTCCTGCTCCATGTTTCCTTATGCCAGTTCCCTGTGTTTCCTTATGCTAGTTCCTGTGTCAGCTCCTAGTTCCTGTGTCAGCTCCTGGTTTCCCTGTGTTCAGCTCCTGGTTCCCTCTGTGAGTCCGTAGTCCCTATGTCTGTTTAAAGAGCCCTAGTTATAGTTTGAGTTTATTGTTTTAGTTTCCTTGTTTGTTTGTTTGTTTCAGTGTTTGAGTTTGTATTATAAATAAAGACTCTTTCTGTTTAAAACCCCTCTGCGTGCATACCTGCCATATATGCCCACGGCAAGTACATCAGCCGGTCTAGCCAAACCACCAGCTAGACTCATGACACCAGGTTGCAGTTATTTCTTTTGTTTCTAACTGACTTCATGGTGGCTGATCTATAATTATATCATGGGACTACAGGTCCAATAGCACAGTATTGGTTTAAGATGGACTAAGAAAAAATCATAATTAGTCATTTACTGCGTTTCCCCCCTAATTTTCTGAATAAATAAGTTTTTTTTTTAAAGGAGGTGGGTGGGGGGTTAATTTTTCCCCTGAGATGGATTGGCACCCTGTCTTGGGATAGGCTCCAGGCCCCCATGACCCAGTTTAAGAAAGGCAGGCATGCCACTTTAAGAAAAATAAAACATCTGGAATTGTATATAATTAATAAAAATGAACACTGCACTGACTTCAGCACTTTTGTCCCTTCTGCTGTAGCAGTATCTAATTCAAATATATTCTGGCTTATGAAGATACAAGGCTGCTGCATCTTGCCATCATGCTTGCATCTATAAACTGGATTGTTTTGCCCTGCATCAAATCCAAGGATAAGAGATTAAGGTAGATATTTAACTTGTGCTAGCCAATACCCCAGCAGCCAGCAGATGGACATGGTTTGACTAAATACACGCATGTTCTGGGTAATCACTGTGCTCAGTGCAGGATTCATTATAATACCCAGTTCTTAGAGCTCAGTCTTTCATCACATGGTAGAGCATCTCATTGGCTCTGATGCTGTTAGAGAGTTGTGGGTCCTTGATATGGGGGTCCCTGGGGGCCCAGATATCTAAGACTCACTTAAGAAACAGATTTTTTTTTTTAATTCTATAGGATCTTCTCAATGTCCTTGAAGTGCTGGTCCGACACCAAGATCATTCTTCGGGATTTACGTGAGAAAGCACAAAGAAAATAATTGTCAGAACCAGGGGTGGCGGCCAGTCAATACGGGAAAGCAGAGGTGCCGCCCCCTTAAAATTAGGCACACAAGAATGCTCCTTTAACATGTAATTATTTAACATAATTATTTATTTTAATAATGAAATAAAGTGATTTAGTCACAATATTCCGCTGTATTTCTTAATATAATTTATTTGCAATTTAAAAAAATCTAAACTGTATTACGTTCATTTGTGTTCGTGTGCGCGGGGCGCCGGACCAACGAGTGTCTATGTAGGTGCGCGCATTTTTGAAAAGCATGTGACTTGAGGCTGAGATCTCATTTCATTTTGTCAAATCATCCTTCGGGCGCAGCACTTTGCGCCCTGAACCCGCCCACTTTTGTTCTTAGCGAATCAATATTGTTTTTAAACATTTGGGCTCATGTGATTGGACCATTCTCAACGAGTCTTCTCCAGCACTTCTTTTATGGCAAGCGGAGCTGCTGACTGGATGCGATGCGTCATGCCTTTATTTTATACTAGTAGTAATGATGCTCAATCACCTGATGAATGGCTATTTACAGGCGAGTATTAAAAGGTTAATTTTAATTTTGTTTGCGCCCCCCAAACAAAATGAACAAAACCGCCCCCATTGTTGCCTGTTATCTCACACTTACTAATACACTTGACACAAATGACACACATTCCAGCTGACAGGTTTCATTTTCAATTGCTGCTCTAGTGGAAGTTAAGTTTGTTTTTTATATCCCTGAGTAATGAGCATATTTATTTGCTAGAGTGTGTTTAATTTAATTAAATGTTAAACAGTTAAATTGGTGAAGGGTTAAACAGTGAACAAAAGACACTTCCTTGTTGTTGTTTTTTTCCCACTTCATATCTTTCAGAAAACTGTAAATAAGACATAGTATGTGCTTTAAGACTGTATAGAACATATTTTGTTTATGTTTATAATAGTATTCCAAATTTTAGAATGACAGGCCAGGAGGAGGCACCTCTCAATCAATAAATGCTGACAGATCCTTCAGACCCAGATGTTTCTCAAAATAATCAAATAAAACAATGCCTGGTTGGTAAATGAATAGAAAACAGTTAATTTATTTTTATTGTTAGTATATAATTAGAGGGAAGCAGCACACTGTAGTGGGACCCACCTAGACACTAGAGGGCGCTCCACTTCAGTAAAGGAGATAGATAAACATGCAAATTCAAATTTTATTTGTCACATACACAGTCATACATAGTACGATATGCAGTGAAATGCTTATACGACCTAATATAGTGACCTTAAAAATAAAAAATAAAAACAATTTACAAGAAATAAATACTGGAAGAATAAGAGTAAGATTAGCTTAGAAACAAGAAACAGAACAAAGTAAAAATAAATCAAACAATATATAAGAAATATAAAAACTGATCTGTACATAAGTGCATGGGAGAGAATAAAAATAAATTGATCTTAAGAGAATAAAAATAAATTGATGTTAAGGTCTTTGTGTGCTGATATCCCGTCTGTTACATGGTGTCAGAAGTGGTTTTGACAACCTGCAAAGATAGACAGCAAAGAAGTGAGTAAAAAAAAATGTGGTGTTTTAAAAAGACTGCTAATTGATATGGATCAAAGTGAGAACTGACCTGTAAAAACAAAAGGAAAGAAACAGCACAGTATTAGATATGGGATTAAAAGAGAGTGAATACTGAAAATGGATCAGATATTTTTGCTGACACCCCCGGGAAGTTTCAATTTTGACAAGCCTTGCTCTTAGCCACAGTGGATGCGCCGCTTTGAAAAAGACCCTGTTAACCAGGCAAACTGGCTTCTTTACGTTATGGGGGAGAAAAGCGAAATATGTTACCCGTAAGTGAGGAAGGAAAAAAGAGAGTTATGGTGGAGTACAAAGGCCTAAAGTAAGCACTTCATTAGCACACATAATGTTTGAATTTAATAGCAGATTCCCACATCTTGGTGAATCAGTAGATGTGTACAAGCTTGTGGAACCCTGGAGATATTGTGATCTCCATGAGGAAATGATCAGAGACTGTATTATTGCGGTCATAAGAGATGCAAAGCTAAAGATAAACTGCAACTAGATCCAAATTCGACATTAGACAAAACAATAACTCAATAAGGGGGCAAAGACGAGAGAAAATCTGAAGATGAGAAATCCAAGAACAAAAAAGTCTTAAGTCTCAACAACAATTCAAGAATACACTGGAAAATGACAAAGAAAACACAGGGCACACAAGCAAGATACTGCGGGCCTGACTAATTTTTCCGTGTGCTTTTAACCCAGAAAAGTTGATTACATAATCAGGCTCAATTGCGCAGCTAGACTGAGCAATTGTTCTTGAAATTAGATGCCATATCTTTGCATCACAACGTTCATCACACCATTTGGGATGATACTGCTTCCAGGATTCTAAAAATTTAAGAAAATACACCGACTATACTGGCACAGTATAGTCCAAATAGTGAGACTGTAGTTTCAGCCAATGCTTCATATGGTCTTGGAGGGGTGCTCATGCAGAAACAGAAAAATGGCGACAGGAGGCCTGTTGTATACATCTCAAGAAGTCTAACACCCACAGAGACACGATATGCACAAATTGAAAAAGAAGCTCTTGCGGTAACTTGGGCATGTGAGCGACTCAGTGTGTATCACTTGGATTGGAATTTATGTTACATACCGACCACAAACCCCTAATTTCTCTATTGGGCCACTCAGTGACTTACACTCAGGTTCAGACTGAGGCTGCTCAAGTCAAGTAGAACATCATGCACATCCCAGGGATACAATTGGTCACTGCAGATGCGTTGCCATGAGCACGAGTTTTAGTGGATCATATAGTTCAACAAATCCCTGCAACAAGAACAAAACTGAAACAGTCAGGAACAGAAGAATGAGGATCTAACCTGCCAACAACTGAAACTGTATACACAGAAAGGCTGGCCAGAACATCAGAAAATTGTGTCAAAACATCTCTTGCCATACTAGTCTCACAGAAGAGATATTCATGTAGCGGACTGGATGCTAATAAAAAGAGAACGGATTCTCGAGGAGAAGGGAGAAAGTGATGCTCGAGAGACTGACAAAGTGCACTGCAAGAGTACAGCAATCCGTCTGGTGGCCTGGTGCCTGGTGTTGTCTGCTGACAACACTCGTAGCACAAAACGAAGCTATTGATGCCAACAACCTTACGAGCAAGACCCTGGCACTGAGTTACGGCAGATATCATTCAGTGGGAAGGAGGCGAGCAGTCCAAACAACAAAACAAATGCTGAGAAAGAATCAAGACACTTGGAGAGCTCTTCTGGCATACAGATTGACTCCACTGAGCAATGGAATCTCCCTGCAGAAGTAGGATAAAATCAGCAATTCCAGCTACACAGAAATCTCTTGGCCTGATTTGATCAGTCATCATACCTGGACAGAACATGTGGATCAGAACCACTGGAACGGTTCAGGAAGAAGCATCAACCTGCAGATTGTATCAGGTAGAAACTGAGATGGGAACTCGGAGAAGGAACAGAACTCATCCTATGGTCCTTCAAGAACCAACTCAGCAAGTTGTTAATTGAACATTGACAAAGTTGGGATGATCCACCAGAAAGACTGGACTTATGAGTTCAATATTACCATAGACAATCTGCTGTCAAGAAGAGGGCAGAATAACCCCCTCAAGATTATTCTTCTAGTTAGTCCATCCTAACTTCAAGTTCAGAAAAGAAAGTTTAGTGTTATATGTTGTTGAGATTAAAATGAGGGGATGTAGTGGGACTCACCTAGACACTAGATGGAGCCCCAGTTCAGTAAAGAAGATCAATTTAGGGGAAAGAATGAAAAAAGAATGGATGTTAAGTAACAAAGCTGTTTATGTGTGCTGATGTCTGGTCTTGAGAAAATAACCATCTGTTACACAAACCACATATGGCTTCCAAATGAATGATTATTATTGTGGTTGATTATGTTAAAGATTATGAAAGTATAAAGTTTTTTATGATTAATATAATTAATGAATATATATTATAATAAATAAATATAATGAATCCTATAAAATTTATGTAGGCATGTGCTATAAAAACTATTCAGTCACATGAACACCAGAAAAACCACAAGAACAGAAATACTGCTTAAAGTCAAATTTATTTTTAAAGCACATCTACTCAACTAATTTTACCAAAGTGCTGTACAATCCTAAAATAGTTGTAGACATACTGTAGAAAGACTATAAAAACAGACAATAAAAGAAAATTAAAAACAAATAAAACAATAATTTACAATAATCAGTTGACTTTCATTGTGTAAAACAGTAAACCAAAAATAAACAAAAAACAGGGAGAAGAATACCTCATCACACTGTATTCAGTGCCAAAGTGTATAAAAAAGTCTTAAGATAAGATTTAAAAATAGGAAGAGAAGGGGCCCTACCTAGATTTAGAAACTGTAAGTAAAAGCTGATCGCCAGACCTGAGAGACCGTACTGGACTCTATGGCTTTAAAAGGTCAGAAATGTATGGTGGTGCTAGATTATTAGGTGCTTTGTAGGATATTCACAGGACCTTAGACTTGACCCTGAACTGCACAGGGAGCCAGTGTAAGGACGCCAAGACAGGAGTGTTGTGTTCCTTTTAAAAAACGCATACTGTAACAGTGCTTTGGAACAACCACAACCCTGCAAGTGAGGCCTGGCCAACACCAATATAGAGGACATCACAAAAATCAAGCTGACTAGAAATAAAAGTGTGCATAATATTAAGGTTACACTTCTCTGTAAAAGGGTCAACATATTCTATGCTCCAATGGTTCCAAATACCTGAACTTCAGTTTTAGTCACATTAAGACTCATAACATTTACAACCATTCATACTTTGACAACCCAGTACTGTTTATATCTGTTTATAAACTGTTTAAGAAAATTTTGAATATCATCTGCCAAACAGTGAAAAGACATTCTGTACTTCTTAATAATGGATCCCATTGGAAATAGTCAGTAGTTATAAGCACTTTTTTTGTTGTAAGTCTCTCGTCTTTCTTGTTCTCCCGCGATAGACATATCATTAATAGGTTGTAACACGAGCACATTTTCATGCACTGGATTTGACACTCGTTGTCTTCAGCTGACAGAAAGACCCTCGTGAGAAAGCTGGAATGAAGCTAAATTTCTATTGGCTGCTTGAGTTGATTGGCAGATAACTCCGCCCATACCACTTCGATGAACGGTGGAGATTGGTTTATTTTACTCAAGGGCGCAACTGCACATTACCTGAGGGGTATGCAAGATCATGGGTTGATCCCACCCCATTAAATGGCATCAGTCAATGTCCAAATCCTTAGACTGGCAAAGCTGCAAAAATAACTTTCAAATACCCTGCAGTACTCTGACAAGGAAAAGAAATGTTTCACAAACTTTGTTTCGTAAGGCTACAATAACTTATTCTGCATGTTTCTTAATACTGTGTAAGTCATAAAATCCTGTATGGCCTTTACCTACCTGTTTTCTGAACTCATTTTCTATCATTGCTTCATTGTCCTCTCATCTTCATGGCTAAGTAAATGAACCAGATATTTCACAAAATATATACCTTAAATCATCAATCCCAAATTTATTATTATTATTGTTTTTGGATATTGTTTAAAGTGGTCATAACAAGATAAATTCAATTTTACTTGATTTTTGAAAAATAAGAGGTCACTGCACTATAAAAAATATTTTGTAATTCTGGTGCACAAAAAACTGTGCCTTACTTTATAAGTGTACATCAGAAAACACATTAAAATGGTAAATGTGTGTCATGACCCCTTTAAGTCATAGTATCCTGTGTGGTAGCTCCTACCTGTTCTCTTCACCTGCTCTTGACTTATTTGCTTTCTCTCTGTACTCTTCATCTTCATGGCTGAGTAAATGGACCAGATATTTCACACTATTTATACTTTAATTCTGCAGTACTCCAATCTGCTATATTTCTTGGCCCATTCTTACCTGTTCTCTTCACCTGCTTTGTCATTCTCTTAAACCTGCTCTTCGTTGTCCTCTTCATCTTCACGGCTGAGTAAATATACCATTATGTTATTATTATACCTACAGCAGACAACTTTCAGTATGAAACTACTTGCATATTTCTACACACTATGTAAGAGTGCTTAAAAACTACCAGAACTATCTGTAAGTGATTAAAACGTATAAAGTATATATATATATACTGTATGTGTGTGTTAAATGTAGATCAGGCCTTTAAGATGTCTTTTTATGAACACTCATGTACAAAGCATGATTGTATGATAAGATGATTGTATTTGCTAAACAGTGATGTAATTTCATTAGCACTGAAACAGGAAAAAGGTCATGCATTAATAAATTTAAACTGCATAATTTAAGAAACTTTGCGGTTTTTCAAGCTGTTTTGAGAATCCTGTTTACAAAAAGCTTACAATAGGGTCTCGAATACTGTATGAATGAAGGTGTGGAGGGATCCATACGCCAGTCTCGTTCTGTTTACACAGTAGGGATTTCTGGAGGAAAAAATCGTGCATTTATTGCGCCCCTGGACTGAACATAACGAACTGAGAGGACAAGGCAAGAACCCAAAAACTTGGTTGTGCTTGGTGGTGAGAACCTCAGTTAACATTTTTAACAATAAGTTAAAAATTTTAAACCAAACGCCTATTTTTTTTCTTTTTTTTTTTACTCGTTTAAAATGCTAAACAAAAATAGTCTCTTAACAAATATAATTTTTCAAATATTTTAAAAGCTTTATTAAAGACAATTTTCAAAGTTTTTTTTTTTTTTCACAATGGCGCCCCCCTCCGTGTGGCGCCTCCATGCACCGCATATACTGCATACCCCATTAGTAGGAAATGATATTAGCTAAGAGTTCAAAACCGTGGTTGACCACAATATATTGTGGGGGCGCTATTTCACTCACTGTATAATGGTGAAAATGCGAAAAAGAAAAAGCTCTCATCAACAAATTTTATTACCGAAGCAAAACTGTTAAACCAAGTTTTTTTTAAATTAAAATAAGTAAGTACTATTAAAAACAAGCCCCCCAGGCAAAATGTCATTGCTCATTGTAACACTACCAACTCCTTACTGCCTAAGCCTGCTCATTGGCTCATCCATCACCATGGTTACGGTGGCGTAGGTGCGCTATGTTGATTACATTTAAATATTAGAACAAGACGCTGGAAATCATTTTGTTAGTTAGCACGAACGACAACGATAAAGATCAACTTTGAGCTCAGTATTTTATTAGAGAAGTAAAACAACAAGGAGATGATGAGAAAAGAGGACAGCCAGAGTTTTACTCAATTTGCTGTGAGCACGAGCCTCGCTCAGCCTCCTTCAGCAACAGGTAGGGAGCGAGCGCGAGCTTTTATGAGGCTTCCTAAGGTGCTAACTGGTACACTAGTCATAAAATCTCACTCTAACAGTCAAGACTAAATTGGAAGGGCAGCGTTGTTGAGTCTAAAATAATCAGTTTGTTTTATTATTTTTGTTATTTTTCACATGACAAATTTCAGTATTCACACATAATTTTTTTTTTTAAACCAGACCACAGACGTTTCTTGGTGATGACGTGGTTATATGGTTATCCTAGACATTAAAGCCCATTAGCATTATATTTCTAAAATCTTCCTCTGGGTTCAATTTTGATTCAGAATGCAATGTTTTTTTTCATAGTTATTGTTTATGATATTATTTTGACATGTAACTGTAAATCTAAGATCATGAGTCGGAAGCTACAGGACTGTGCCCGTGTTAAGCGCTAAAATAACCTCTGAATTAATTTTAAGAATTGAAATTTTGCAAGAAATTTTCATCAGCAGAAGAAGCATCCCTGCTGAAAAATCCAGCATAGACAAGCATGATTTATATGCTGGTTAATACTGGTTAATGCTGGTCTGATGCTGGTTTAGCTGGTGAATCAGCATAATTGATGGAAGACCAGCATGCCTGCTGAAAAATCCAGCATAGACCGGTTTTGGTAGTTAAAATTGGTTACCATTTTAGCATTTTTTAATAGCTAGTACTAAAAATAATGTGTGATGTAAATACATGGACCGTGTAGTGGTATTTTTAAATGCATTTACATATAAGAGAAAAAAATATATATCCATTTACCAAAAACATGTAAATACATTATTTTACATTTATTAAATATCTGTGGATTGTCTAAAAACACAACACAAACCATTTATAAATGGACTTTTTAAAAAAGTAATCAATGGAAATCACTTAAAACTGGAAAAAAAAACCAGCATAGACCATCTTAGCTGGTCACCAGCTTGACCAGCAATTATACCAGCAGGGTTACCAGCATCAGCACCATGGGGTCAGTACATTTTTTATGGTAACCGTCAAAATAACTTAAAATGTTCCATCATTTTTAACCATACACATACGTGTAATGCATTGATTAATGTCTTTATTTGTTAATGTACACTCACATATCAATAAAACATTGTGCTTTTGTCAAATAAAGAAAATAAACACGGTCGTTTCTTCCGTCTCAGTCTCCCCGAAAATCTTTTTGAAACACGTCACTAAAATGAACACACACATATCCATATATCTATATATCTATAGAAAGTTTAAAGTGTCTACTTTTAAATGTGGCAAGCTTAATCAAAATAAATGTTCTCAGTTTATGTAATCCATATGAATCTAAGGGAAGATACAGTCTTTCTGCCACACTTCATTCACTGATAATAAGACAGGACAGGCCCACACGCTGTTCACACGGAAACAGTCAAGGTAATCTACATACAAGGGCATGCCCCTAAACACACACACACACACACACAGTAGATCCGATAATGTTCCTGCATGTGTGGAAGATGTTAGGCACTGTACAGGTTTCTGTAGCTCTACCAAATTTTCTGGACATTGGGAGGAGTTTAGATTTACCTCAGAACAACACTGAGAGTCCAACAGAGACAGCTGGCCCCATGTTGCTGGTGCTGCTATCCTGGTAACCCTGCTGGTATAATTGCTGGTCAAGCTGGTGACCAGCTATGATGGTCTATGCTGTTTTTAAGTGATTTCCATTTATTACTTTTTTTTTAAAGTGCATTTATATAAAAGGTTTATGTTGTGTTTTTAGACAACCCACCGATATTTAATAAATGTAAAATAATGTATTTACATTTTTTTGGTGAATGGATTATTTTTGTCTCTTGTATGTAAATACATTTAAAGATAACACTACACGGTCCATGTATTTACATCACACATTATTTACAGTACTAGCTATTAAAAAACAATATAACAAGCTAAAATGGTAACCAAGTTTACCTACCAAAACCTTGCCGGTGTCCCAGCATATAAATCATGCTGGTCTATGCTGGATTTTTCAGCAGGCATGCTGGTCTTCCATCAGTTATGCTGCTGGTTCACCAGCTAAAGCAGCATCAGACCAGCACTAAACAGTATTAACCAGCATAGACCAGCATATAAATCATGCTGGTCTGTGCTGGATTTTTCAGCAGGGTGTTCATTGTTAAATTATCATATTGTTACAAATGTGCATATTTTATATATAGTTACATATTATGCAATGTTAATATTGTTTGTTTTGGCCAATTAAGCTGATTTTATACTGATTCTGTTTTATATTTTACATATTGGATCACAATCTTCTATGTATTCTGGCTTTTATACCATACCAACATTAGATGGGGTGGTGAACAGCATAGTGTCATGGCACTATAATGCTGGTCACCAGCATACCAGCAAAATGTATGCTGGTACTGTATGCTGTGGACCAGCATCAGTAAAGTGACCAGCATACCAGCACCAAAACACAACATATGCTGGTCTATGCTGTTTTTTCAGGAGGGATTTTCAGCATATGAACTTATGAAATGACCGACTGTATGAAATGCCGACTACATTGTGCATACATCCTGCAGCCATTCAAACATGAGGTGATTGTTTGCTATTTATGTCAGGTTTCAATTTCTTTTTTGGTGGCATGATGGTAATTGAGGAAGTAAACAAAAACGAATCCTTTGTATTAAACGATTTCATTGGTCGGAGACTGCGAGAGCTGGTTACATTGTGTTATTGCCAGCCTTACTTCAGTTCTTGTGGGAATGCATACTGTAAATGTAAACAATTAGTTGTTGTTGTTGTTTTTTTACAAAATTCTGTGTGAAATAAGCAGTGGAGAAGTAATGTTTGGAAATAGATACTACATATGCTGGCCACATGTAGTCTGCCTGGAAAACGTGTTGTGACTGGGGATGGTTTTATTTGACCATGAAGGTCATTGACTCGGCTGATGCAGACAGCTGTTATCTGATGACTTGTGACTGCAGTCGCTCAATAGTTCAGGACTGAGATTCCTACAGTTTTCCACCTGAGACTCGTTGTTTAGTCTGGTTCCTCTCAAGGCTTCTTCCTCCTTCCCAAGTCCACCATTGCCCTCGGCTTGCTCGTCAGGGATAGACTGATAATTATGATTAATACATATTTGCTCACACCATAAACTTATTTTCATATTTTTTGATTCTGTAAAGCTGCTTTGCAATGACTATTGTTACAGGTGCTATATAAATAATACATAAAACTAAAACCACAAACAGTCTTGAAATAAATAGGTTGCTTAAAACTAGAAATGTTGTTTATCATAATTTAGCTTTAACTTATTAATGTTTTAATTTTTCCAGATAACCTGAAAACATCAAAAGGCAAGGATAGAAACAGCCGCATCAAGAGGCCAATGAATGCTTACATTATTTGGGCAAGGAAACAACGGTCTGTCGTAGCCAAGGCCTATCCAAATGCCAGCGCTGCTGAGGTCAGTGAGCAGCTTGGAATCGAATGGAGGAAGATGAGTGAAGACCAGAAGATGCCCTACTACCTAGAGGCATCGAGGCTTAAATGGGAACACAGCCTTCAGTTTCCAGGTGAGGTGCACAAGGTTTTCAGATAATAAGCAAAATATCAAGATAAACAGGTCAACCATGACCAGTGTTGGGTGTAAGGCATTACAAAGTACAAACGTTACAGTACTTACAAAGCGTTACTTTTTTAGGTAACTGTTATTCCGTCAATTTATGCAATACATGAGTAGTCATTCCCAATCCATTATTGTGTGTGTATGTGTGTGTGTGTGTGTGAAAGTCTCCTACAAGCCCCATCCCCGATAACCCGCCCCTCTGTGATTCCTGCTGTTTTACCCCTAACTCACCTATGCGGTTTGGGTATGAGAGGACAGATGCACAGAAACATTGAAGCCAAATCACAGCGCCAAAACTCGCAGTGAATGATTATGAACCGTGCTTACGGCCACCACGCGAAACCACGTATGTGAGATAGGGGTATTAGTAGTTACCAGATTATGGGCCAAACTTCACTGAGTGATAATGGTAGAATAACTATAAAGGTCTTGACTAAAACAACATGCATGAGGAAGCACAAAGGAGCTTTCATTTTCTGCAATGGAAGAGAAACATTTGACCGAAAGTAATGCTGTAATGTAACAGATTACTTTTTAAAGACAGAAATTTTGTAATGTAATTAGTTATTTTAAAAAGTAATGTCCCGCAACACTGACCATGACACATCTTCTTATTTTTATGCACCTTGTTGCATCGCTCTTTCTTTCCTTAAATGTAGATTGGGAGTACAAACCCCATCGACAGAAGAGAAAGCAAGTTTGCCTGGACGAAGCAGCTCCAGAAACTTCAGCTATACAGAACAATCTAATATTCTCTGGTAAAAATGATATTTTTGTATTCCTTTACTACACAAAACCACAACTTAAAGTTGAATATTTGCAAACGTTTTTGTGAACAATTTGCATATTTTTTTTTGTGAAATTCTTCTTTTTGAAGTCAGTATCAATGATTGTAGCACCCGTACCAGATGCAGTAGTAAACTCTGCTAAAAAAGTAATTATAATAATGTCATATTGTCATCTTCTGAATAATTAATAGTGAAAAGATGCACATTTTTTCTCAGTTTAAGTGTTCTTTAAACAGTTCAAGTAACACAGTTCCAAGAAGTTATTTATGTGGGACAAATGAATGAAGACCAAATAGTTTAAACAAACAGAATGTAAAAATAATTAAGGAAATAATTAAGGCTGTCAAAAATCTTACTTTTGTTTCTCTGTTCTCATTCAAAAGCAACGCCACACACATGTACTGTACCGTGTCCAGTGTTACAACAAGTTCATTCCTCTTGTGGTATAATTTTAGGACTATTAGGTGAAACAAACATTACCAGTTAATATTTTTTATCCGTTGTGTTCTTAAAGGGAATTATTTAATTAATGAATAATTACTTATATCCATAGTTTCTGTAGTAAAAGCTTTTTTTAACCAAGGAATTGTACAGACACTCCAAATGATTTAAGATTAATCAATGGATTTGGTCTTGTTTAACATTGTAATTCTTATAATTGTTGAGAAAGAGTGAGGTGTGGGAACTTATAACTTATAACATAAGTCAGAACAGAAATTAACTTGTCACTTGGATTATAAACCATTAAACAGAATAACAAAAAATATCAATACAAAAAGATCAGCCCTGAGCTGTTTTATGCCCTTTTATGAATTGCTTCTTAAATGTTTCTTTACTTCAATGTAGACTATGATTTGACTCCTCATCACCAGAAGAGGAAGCAAGTCGGCCTGGAAGTGACTTCTCCACAAACACCCTCTGATGCCTCACCAGCCAAAGCCCAGGCCCTGCTACAAGTCAAGTCAAGTAGGCTTTTATTGTCATTCCAACCATATACAGTTAGTACACAGTGAAACGAAACAACGTTCCTCCAGAACCAGGGTGCTACATACATGCAACAACATAAATTTACAACACAAATTTTTACATTTTCAAGTTAATCTAAAAGAACTATCAAATCTCTATACAAAAATACACAACAAATAAAGTGCACGTGCAAATGTGCAAACAAAAAGGTACATGACAGACACAACAATGCAACATACAACAGTCCTTTTTTTGATGAAGTATGACTTGAGGTAGTGGGAAGAGCAGCAGTAAACAGTTTACATTTTGACAAGAGAATTGTGTACAGAGATCAAGTAAGCTATAGTAGTAATAATAATAATAATATGATTTATTACCACCGCGCTTGTTCAGATATTGTGATGTTTGATTTCAGGTTTATCCTTAAACAATTTTACAGCTGTCTGTAAAATAGTGTATCATTGTATACTAACAAATATATGATGTCCCCTCTGCTCTGCTTTTCCTTTAAAGGGTAATGTACATCGTTTATCGTTTATTTTCTTGAACAAAATAGGAAACAGTCAAAAGTGAATTGCTTCATGCTTTTAAATCAAATGCCAAGTTTATACCCTTTTAATCCATGAACACAAGTCTGCCCGTCACTCAATATCAGACAGTGTCTTTTCACATAGGGAGTGAGTCAAAACAACACACCTAATTGCTTTGTAATTTTGCAGTGAGTTTGGAGAAAACAGTCTCACCAAGAAGACCTGATCGAGAGCCAACCCCACCTCATTTCCCAGACGATTTACTGTCGTGCATGCCTGAGCCGTTATTCATCCAGACCAGGTGAGTTATTAGCTGCAGTAGAACTGTTTCAGAAGTCAAATAGGTGCAAATGAAGTGTTACTCTGGTATCTTAAGTAATTACAAGAATTCTGTTTTTACAGCACATTGGACTTTCAGGAAACCTCCATTGGGATGGACCTGTATGATAACACTTTCCTGGACTACGATGACTTTTCTGCCCTAGATCAGTATCTTTTTGGTAAAGAGTCTGTGGCAGACAGCAAAGACACGAGCAGCAGAGACACTAACAGCAGAGACAACCATCTTAGCGCAGGCCTTAAATCTCCACCAGTCCTGGAGACTAATGCCTTGGAAGAGGTGTTAAACTCTCTGTCTGCTTCAGTTGATTATTAAAATAAAGACTGAATGTGTAATTTAAATTTCTGTACATATGTGATATAAATTGTTGTAAATAGTTTTGTTTAATGTGTCATGTTAACATGTTGCAATTGTATGTAATTTAATATCATATTAAAATGCTTTTTACTATTCATGTTCATGGTTTGAAGAAGGGGGGTGTCCTGACATTAGGCTTCAATCTTAGTTTATCAGTCTTATATCAATTATTTAACAAAGTATTGTGTAAATGACTTCTTAGGTCCAAACCAGACTAAAATTCACTGACAGATTTTTATCCTACTCCTTAGTGATATAACTAAATATGAATACATTATTCAGTTTAAAAATGTATTGAAAGAAAATGTAATATTTATCTGTTCATACAGCCATCTGAGATTCATGTTAAAAGACAGAGTGGTTGAATGGTTGAAGATGGCTCATAGATGATGAGAGCGACTCATTTGTTATTAAAAAAGGAAAATCGTATTATTAAATCATGTTATCCGGGAAAATCATACTGATGTTATAACGAATTTCAGTCAAACAACCCATGCAGCAGCATGTCCTCCCATCTTTATTTTACATTCTAATATTTTGTGGTTGTTCTGGGGACTATGAAAGGAGCACTGAAGGCAGGAATACACCTTGGATGGAATGTCAGTACCATGCACACTCACTCATAAACACGCAGGGTTATCGTACAAAGTCTTTATGTTTAAAAGTTTCCTTAAAGTTTCTATAATTGAATTAGTCTCCTAATATGTGCATGAACTCAGGAGCTCTCATAGGATATGCTAAATCAGCTCAGATTGCACTCGCTCAAATTCACAATGTGTAGTGGTGCCCATCTGCAGTTATTTCTTTTGTTTCAAACTATTGTCACTGGTGCAGTACCTTTTTAGGGCACAGAATTGTACCTTTATAGAGAGAAACAAATTTGTACCAATTCTGTTTGTACCATCAAGGACATTATTTGTACCATAGACAACCAAAAACTACCTTTTGTTTTATAAATGTAATCAAGGTTACCGTAATCAAAGGTACAACCCCAGTGACAAGCCTTTTTGTACCTTAATGATGTCTAATGTGTTCCTTTGGGAACTATAAAGAAGTTATTTTCATATTGAATAAGACATTCAATCAATTTATTATCAGTGAAATGTATCAAATGCATGTGTTTGAACTCTGCCCTAGATTACCGTGAAATATTCTGAAAAAAAAAAAAAATCTTTCAGGTTTACAATAAACAAATATTTAAACTAAATAAAACACTTCCATTATCTGCAAAACCTTTCAAACAGTACAATCACACTACAATTGTACAGTTTATGAAATACAATTTTTCATCTACAATATAGCTTTTCGCAAACTGTTTACAATTTAAACTTTAAAATAAATTTTTACCCACTTTTCACAAAATACTGTACCATTGCATTCACCCAATACTGTCAGAGCATAAATAACATAAAAAGCATCAAAACCACCGTAACGATATGTGCACAAACCCGATGACTATACATATCTGAAAAACTTGTGAAAGTCGTCCTTTCACAGTTTATTCTAACATGTGTGTGCGCATATAAAGCAAAAGCAAGTGTCATTAGAGAGGTTAAAGATACATTTTATCTCTCTCAGCCTGCACTGCACTTAGTGTGTGTGCACGCGTCATTGGACATTTTGCCCCTTCCCTCCTCCTCCTTCACACACACACACACACATTCCGTTAATGTGCGCTCACTCAAGAGTCATTAGAGTTGTTCCTTGTTAATTTTCCCGATACGGAAGTGTTTCCATTAATGTGTGTGTGTGTGTGTGTGTGTGTGTGTGTGTGTGTGTGTGTGAAAGTCATCCCATATCTCTAATAAGAGAGGAGGAAGGGTTTACTGTGTAAGACGAGAGGGATGAGAGGGGAGGGTGTCCTTCCTTCTCTCTTCTTACTTTAGCTTCAAACACACACCACATACACAGCACGTGTACACACAAGCACAAACACATAAATACACATCGATTGTACTGATATATGAGCACGCTTCCGGAATGAATTATGCTCCTAACACAAAGTTCCACTGTACTTATAAACATACTGTACATGTATAAATGACTAAAGTCTGGTTGGACTGTATTCACCACAGACTGGCCTATAGTAATATGTGAGCAGCAGGTATGTACTTTGTATGTATGTATGTATGGATGGTCAGATCCCTGAAGGTCCCAGGTTCATCCGTTTAGACAATAATATGCAAGTATAAAGACCACAGGAATATACAACCATCCACCGTTCAGGAAAGAGTCCTAGAGAGGAAAGTTTTTTGGTGCAAAATGTGTGAATCTACCCCAGGACGACAGCAAAAGACCTTGTGAAGACGCTCCCTGAAACTGGTAAGATAGTGTCATTAGCCACAGTAAAACGAGTCCTGAACCACCATGAGCTGAAAAGTTACTCTGGGAGGGGAAAAACCATTGCTTCAAAAATACCATGAAAAAGCCAGACTACAGTTTGCAACTGCACATAGGGACAAAAATACTAATTTCCTGGAGACATGTCCTGTGGACTGATAACAATAATTTAACTGTTCATAATGATAAACAGTCTATTTAGAGGAAAAAGCACAAAGCTTTGAAGCCTCAGAACACCATCCCAACTGTGACGTATGGGGGTGGTTGTACAGTATAATGTTGTATAATATACTTTGCTGCAGAAGGGACTGGTGCACTTCACAAAAATGGCATCATGAGAAAAGAAAATTATATGGATATATTGAAGCAGCATCTGAAGACATCAGCCAGGAATTTAAAGCTTGGGTGCACATGGGTCTTCCAAATGGACAATAACCCCAAGCATAAATCCAAATTAGTTACAAAGTGGCTTAAGGACAACAAAGTAAAGGTATTGAAGTGACCATCATAAAAACCCTGATCTCAACCCCGTAGAAAATTTGTAGATGGCACTGAAAAGGCGAGTGCGAGAAAGAAAGCCTGCAAACTTGGCCCAGTTACACCAGTTCTGTCAAGAGGAGTGGGCCAAGCAACTGTACAGCAAACTATTGTAGAAAGCTTGTGGAAGGATACTCGATTTGATTGGCCCATGTGAAAAATTTTTTAATATTTATTGATCTAAAACATTAAAAGGTTTACTCTTGATTTAATGTTTGACACGGATGATCTTGTACACAGAAGGCACATTTATGGCATAAATATGGTTGTGCAAACGGGAATGGTGCATGATAAGAAAAAGGGTGTTAGGTTTGTAAAAGCCCAATACTAAATAGTAAAAGATACTTATTGTGTGTCCATGCACTTTAAAAATACAAGAGAATTATCCCAAATCCAGACCCCACTTGTGGTTTAGTTTCCCATGCTGGCAAAGACTAAAACAAACAGCTACTGTAAGCTAAAGCTATCCAAAACTGTGTGAAGTACATTAGAACATTTACACCATAGCTGATGTGCACAAACATGTGTAATTTACATGAGGCATTATTTTAGCCATTGTGAGCTAACATTGTTGTGCTAAGCTACATAAGGCCTTAAACTATGTAAGTGACATTGAAAGACAATGTTTCATATAAGATGGACAAAGCTAGCCAGAATAAGGATTATATGAGACATATTAACTTACCCATGGTAACAGCTTGCTGGATTCTCCTCTTTTAGCTGTCAGAGTCTCAGTGTTGTTTTGAAGAAAAGCTAAACTCCTCCCACTGCCCAGAACATTCTGTAGTCTTTATTTTAAAACATGTACTTTCAGTTCATTTGTACCTTAAAAAGCTAAGCTAAGATTTAAGCTTAATCCAAGTTTATGCTAGGATTTACAGGAGTAATTCTAAAAGTCCAGTTCAGTTCAGTCTTTCTTACATGATAGAGCATCTCATTGGCTCTGACGCACTCAGAAAGTTAGGGGTGCTTGATAGTCCAGATTTTCTATACAGACCGTGGTGAGCTTTCGTCCCTCCTCAGGGACACACTGAAGGACCAGATAATGTTCATTATTCTGTAGGATCTTCTCAATGTCCTTCAAGTACTGGTCCAACTCCTGGATCATTCTTCGAGATTTACACAAGAAAGCACAAAGGAAATAATTATTCAGAATGCGATTTTCTTTCTTTACAGTTTAAAGAAATGAAATGTTTTAGAATTAATTCTGCATAACAATGTGTGTCCTTAAAATAACAATGCAAATGCCTGGCTGTTTAAGGAAACCCCAAGAGATGGAACTGTGACTGAGCAATTGCACTTGACATGAAAAGTGATATCACATAATGGTGTGTTTGTTTCAGTCTGTGTATATATTTCTGGTCTTAAATATGTGTTTACACTCCAGTTTTTATACATAAGTAATGGGTGAAAACAGGCATATTTGATTGTAATGATTGTGATTGCACACAGCAAGTTTTCTAGTAGTATTTATTATTATTATTATTATTATTATTAAATATTTCTAGTATGCAGCACATGTCAAACTCATACAATAGTATCTATTGTATGGTAAAAATTTCTGTCCTTAAAATGAGCCAACGTTGGACCAGAGTTGGCCCCCAACAGTGGGCTATCTGGGTCATTTCCAATTTCCAACCTTGCAATTACCTACTGAACCAACGTTGAGCCAATATTGGGCAAATGAACACAATGACCAAAATTGGGCCAACCAATGATGCCAACATTCGCCCAATGTATGCACTGCTGTTGGCCAAGTGTTGGCCCTTTAGCATTGTGCTATCTGGGGAATAGCTGCCAGGAAAACAAGGGGAAAGATCAAGATTAGTCCATGCTAGCACTGGTGACAGTGCATTGGAGCATGCTAATGGAAGTGAGGTAGCTGAAGATGGTGTAGGAGCTGAGAATGTACCACCAAACAAAGCTCCGGGACAGAAAAAGATCAGAAATGTCTAGAAAACAAACGACAACCAGTTGGAGGGTGACCTGCCTCTTTTTCTAGTGGACTGGAAGATGAATGTTTGGGGAACAGAGCCAATTGATTTCTTTATCCACCTATTTCCTGGAGATCTGGGCCCGTATTCACAAAGCTTCTTAAGCCTAAAGGTTGCTCCTAGTGATGAAATTCTAAGAAAAATCTTAGAATTATGGCATTTTCTTAGAATTTTCCCTTAAATTTAGGATTAAATCTTAGTAAAGATAAAAATGATTCACAAAACATCTTAGCCCTAAAAACAGCTCCTATGGTAAAAATTGTTAAGAGTAGAGAGGAGCACTTTTAAGAGGTTTAACAGTTTCTATAGCAGAGGACAAAATGGTGGAAAGAAGAAATCTTCCCCAAACACTGAACGTAAAGCTAAAAGTAAACAGTGCTCTTCTGTCCAATTTGGTTTTCTTGTTTTTTTACTTCCTTCCATCTCTCTTGGATTGTTGACTACATACCATCCAAAAGTGCAAATTAAATAGACTGTCCTGCAATCATGTAAATTGTAAAAGCTGAGCCATTTGCTCCCATCAATCTGAAATGGATTACAAGTAATAAAATCAGTATGGTAAATAAATGTAAGAACTTAACTAACGGAAATTGGTTGTTTCAACAGTAGACACATTTTTAACATTTGACTGTTTAATTATCTTATAAGATACAGTAACTAGCCTATAACAGAAACTTTGCATAAGGTAGTCTGTAGTCATGATTATACAATGTCATTATATACAAACAATATGATTTTACTGTCTGTTCTATTATCATGTATTCTATTTTTACTAAGAGTGCATTTCAAGACCTTTACAGAGGTCAGAGGTTATTTTTTTATCAACCAATCACAGTCCTTGAATTGCTGCATCATCCCTAGCAACAGGGCCAACCACACCTTCTCACTAAGATAAAGGTTTTTGTACTTTCCTTACTCAGAGTTGCTCTAAGAAGTTTTCTAAATCATTTTTATTTTAAGACTCCCAGCTAGGACTTTTTAGGCTAAGAAAGAAGCTTTGTGAATACGGGCCCTGATGGACAAAATGGAAAAGAAAATCTGGCCTGGACAACAGAAAAACTGAAAACTTTTCTGGAAATAAATATGGTAATGTCATATGTAAGATATCCAATAAACATGGATATTGGTCATCACAATCAGGTCTTCCTCTTGACTTGATAGCAAATGCTATGCCAGTGAACAGATTTCAAGAGATTTTAAGATACATGCACTTTGTTTAATAACATGTCTAGAGAGGAATAAAAACTCTTGACTGAGGCTTTTATAATTCATGCATGAAAGGGCTAGACAACGATTTTGACAACATCACAAGCAGTCCTCGGTACCCTCAGATCAACTAAGAGGCAGAGGGAGTAGTCTGAAACAAATGCTGAGAAAGAATCAAGACACTTAGAGAGCTCCTCTGGCATACAGATCGACTCTACTGAGCCATGAAATCTCACCAGCAGAACCTTTGATGGGGAAGAAGATTAGATCAACAATTCCAGCTAAACAGAAATCTCTTACATCAAAATGGTCTGGCTTGAAAACGTTTAGGAGGAAAGATAGATAAAAACAAGTCACATTCAAATCTAGACACAGAGCGAAAAATCTTCCAGTCATTATACCTGGACAGAAAGTGTGGATCAGAACACTAAAACCCTCTGGAATGGCCCAGGGAGAAGCATCAACACCCAGATCGTATCGAGTAGAAACTGAGATGAGAACACTGAGAAGGAACACAGGTCATCTTATGGTCCTTCCAGAACCAACCGGGCAAGTTATTAATGGAACAGTGACAAGGTCGGGTAGGATTTCTCATCCACCAGAAAGGCTGGAGTTCAATATGATTATTGAAAGACCTGCTGTCAAGGAGAGGACAGAATAATCCCTTCAGCAGAATTAGGAATGTCCAGATAGTTCACCCTAACTTCCTGCTTAGGAAAGAAAGTTCAGTGTTATATGTTGTTGAGATGGTTGTTGAAATTAAAAGGAGGGGGCGTAGTGGGACTCATCCAGACACTAGAGGGTGGCTCCAGTTGTATAAAGGAGATAGATAAACACTTGGATGATATGTTTGAATAAATGTTAAGTAACTAAGCTGACAGGCTTAAACATCTATCACTGAGTCACCAGTGCCTTAAATGTATATATTATAATATATATAGATACAATATAATGATTCCTATAACATTCATGTAAATATGCCCTATAAATAAAGTGTAACCAGCCAGCCTACAAAAACCAGACCTGCATAAAAAAATTTCAGTCACATGAACATCAGTACTGCCACAAGAACAGAAATACTGCTAAAAGTCAAAGTAAAATACGTTTTTTTTTTTTTTGGATTTTTCCCCGATTTTCTCCCTAATTTAGTCGTGTCCAATTCCTGCCTGTTACTAGGGGGCTCCCACATTAAGGCTACTACTACCACTCAGCCGGGAGGGCTGAAGACTATCGAACTATTGACTATCGTTTCCTCCGAACCACGTGACGCCAGCCGACCGCATCTTTTCGAACTGCTCGGTCGCGCACCGTTGGGGGCGGCGTAACACACTCGGAGGACAGCTCTATCCGCTCCCTCCGCTGCGCGAGCTCACAGACGCCCCTGACTGGCTGTAGAGCCGTGATTAATGTCGGAGCACTATGTACCTCTCATCCCTCCCCTCTGAGAGAGCTCGGCCAATCAGCTCTCTCTAGACCTCCGGCTGCGAGAGGTTACAGCACCACCCGGGATTCGAACTAGCGATCTCCGGGTGATAGGGCGAGCGCTTTAACCACTGCGCCACTCGGAGGCCCCGTAAAATATATTTTTTAAGCACACATAACACAACACAGCTGAAGAACATGCAAACCCCATGCACACAGAGGTGGGAATCAACCCTGGCTGGGAAACGAACCCGAACCCTGGAGTTGCAAGGTGACAGTGCTAACCAATTGTCATGGCGCACGCCCAAATATAATATCGCTCCTTGCTCACTCCGAAGCTCACTAACTAGACAACCTCCCCTTCTGCAGGTGTCTGAAGAGTTGGGGCTGGCGTCACGTGGTTTGGAGGAAACACGTGATAGTCTTCGGCCCTCCCGGCTGAGTGGTAGTAGTAGCCTTAATGTGGGAGCCCCCTAGTGACGGGGAGGAATTGGACACGACTAAATTAGGGGAGAAAATTGGGGAAAAATCCAAAAAAAAAAAAACATGGTGACATTCAGTTCAAGCACATTTAAGACTTTAAAATTACACATTGTAGTTCAATGGTGCTATGCTGTCCATAGCATCTATATCTGATACAGACAAATGGGTCTATTACCACTAGAAAAATAAATATTCTATTCAAGTTGCTTTGTCCTGACATTGGGCTTCAATCTTATTTTATCAGTCGGTCAATTATTTAGCAAAGTACAGTGGAACCTTGGATTACGAACGTTGATTATACCAGTGAGAGACGTGCACTAAAACCAAGCAGGGGATACGATTACCCACAATTCCGCAGTGCAAGAGAGAGAAAAATCATTGGCTCAGTTGTGATCATGTGACGCTCGGGCGTCAAAACAAGAAGCACATGTGTGCTACATGACACTTGGTACTCATAAACCAAGACTTGTTATTTTTTTAAATCAAAATTTATTAAAAATCTTTGCTCATTTTGCGGAACACTTGCAAACCTCGTCACTCGCAATCTGAGGTTCCACTGTAGTGTGTAAATGATTTAACCAAATATAAATACATTATTCAGTTTAAAAATGGATTGCATGAAAATGTAATATGTTTCATCTGTTCATACATCCATCTGAGATTCATGTCTAAGAATCAAAAGAGTTATCATAGAAAGTCTTTATGTTCAAAAGTTTCCTTAAAGTATCAAAAATTTAATTAGTCTCCTAATATGTGCACAAACTCAGGAGCTCTTGTTGGATATGCTAAATCAGCTCAGATCACTCGCTCAAAGATACAGAGAGCTTCTTAGTGATGCCAGGTGTTAGGGTCCTCCTCTAGAAGTCACTGTTTCGGTTTGTAGTTTTTGTTGGTCGACTCAGTTTCCCAGAAGGCACCTCAGTCAGGTGATGAGTGTTCACCTGAACTGAGGTGGCTCATTAAAGTTTCTATAAATAGCAGTTTGTTCTGGGAACCTGGGTCGAGCATTGTTTGTTGGTGTATATGGTTTGTATATAGTAAGGTTAGCCTCCAGTAGGCTAGCCTCTAGTGGGATTGACTGCTAGTGGTTCTGATTGCTAGTAGGTTAGCCGCTAGTTTGGAATAGCCTCATGTGTGCTTTGCTTCTTGTGTTCTGTTTCCCTATTAGGTCAGTACTAACCAGGTTAGCCACTAACTCCCTTAGCTACTAACCCGGTTAGGTCAGCATCCAGCGTCCCCATATTCCAGATAGCTACTAACTCGATTGACCACTAACCCATCTGGTCTCTAGTCTCTGTGCTCCTGGTCCTGTCTTCAGTCCTGTCTCTAGTCTATGCTCCTGGTCCTGTATCTAGTCTCAAGTCCTGTCTCCAGTCCTGTCTCGTCGCCAGGCTTGTCTCTCCAGTCCTGTCTAATCTCTAGTTCACCTATGTGTATTTAGTTAGCTCCAGCTCCATGTTTCCTTATGCCAGTTCCCTGTGTTTCCTTATGCTAGCTCCTGTGTCAGCTCCTAGTTCCTGTGTCAGCTCCTGGTTTCCCTGTGTTCAGCTCCTGGTTCCCTGTGTCAGTCCGTAGTCCCTATGTCTGTTTAAAAAGCCCTAGTTATAGTTTGAGTTCATTATTTTAGTTTCTTTGTTTGTTTGTTTCAGTGTTTGAGTTTGTATTATAAATAAAGACTCTTTCTGTTTAAAACCCCTCTGCGTGCATACCTGCCATATATGCCCACGGCAAGTACATCAGCCGGTCTAGCCAAACCACCAGCTAGACTCATGACACCAGGCTGCAGTTATTTCTTTTGTTTCTAACTGACTTCATGGTGGCTGATCTATAATTATAACATGGGACTACAGGTCCAATAGCACAGTATTGGTTTAAGATGGACTTAGAAAAAAATCATAATTAGTCATTTACTGCTTTTGTTCTAATTTTCTGAATAAATAAGTTTTTTTTAAAAAGGAGGTGGGTGGGGGGTTAATTTTTCCCCTGAGATGGATTGGCACCCTGTCTTGGGATAGGCTCCAGGGCCCCATGACCCACTTTAAGAAAGGCAGGCACGCCACTTTAAGAAAAATAAAACATCTGGAATTGTATATACAGTAATTAATAAAAATGAACACTGCACTGACTTCAACACTTTTGTCCCTTCTGCTGTAGCAGTATCTAATTCAAATATATTCTGGCTTATGAAGATACAAGGCTGCTGCATCTTGCCATCATGCTTGCATCTATGAACTGGATTGTTTTGCCCTGCATCAAATCCAAGGATCAGAGAATAAGGTAGATATTTAACTTGTGCTAGCCAATACCCCAGCAGCCAGCAGATGGACATTGTTTGACTAAATACACGCATGTTCTGGGTAATCACTGTGCTCAGTGCAGGATTCATTATAATACCCAGTTCTTAGAGCTCAGTCTTTCATCACATGGTAGAGCATCTCATTGGCTCTGATGCTGTTAGAGAGTTGTGGGTCCTTGATATGGGGGTCCCTGGGGGCCCAGATATCTAAGACTCACTTAAGAAACAGATTTTTTTTTTATTCTATAGGATCTTCTCAATGTCCTTGAAGTGCTGGTCCGACACCAGGATCATTCTTCGGGATTTACGTGAGAAAGCACAAAGAAAATAATTGTCAGAACCAGGGGTGGCGGCCAGTCAATACGGGAAAGCAGAGGTGCCGCCCCCTTAAAATTAGGCACACAAGAATGCTCCTTTAACATCTAATTATTTAACATAATTATTTATTTTAATAATGAAATAAAGTGATTTAGTCACAATATTCAGCTGTATTTCTTAATATAATTTATTTGCAATTAAAAAAAATCTAAACTGTATTACGTTCATTTGTGTTCGTGTGCGCGGGGCACCGGACCAACGAGTGTCTATGTAGGTGCGCACATTTTTGAAAAGCATGTGACTTGAGGCTGAGATCTCATTTCATTTTGTCAAATCGTCCTTCGGGCGCAGCACTTTGCGCCCTGAACCCGCCCACTTTTGTTCTTAGCGAATCAATATTGTTTTTAAACATTTGGGCTCATGTGATTGGACCATTCTCAACGAGTCTTCTCCAGCACTTCTTTTATGGCAAGCGGAGCTGCTGACTGGATGCGATGCGTCATGCCTTTATTTTATACTAGTAGTAATGATGGTCAATCACCTGATGAATGGCTATTTACAGGCGAGTATTAAAAGGTTAATTTTAATTTTGTTTGCGCCCCCCCCATTGTAGTGGGACCCACATAGACACTAGAGGGCGCTCCACTTCAGTAAAGGAGATAGATAAACTTGCAAATTAAAATTTTATTTGTCACATACACAGTCATATATAGTACGATATGCAGTGAAATGCTTATACGACCTAATATAGTGACCTTAAAAATAAAAAATAAAAACAATTTACAAGAAATAAATAGTGGAAGAATAAGAGTAAGATTAGCTTAGAAACAAGAAACAGAACAAAGTAAAAATAAATCAAACAATATATAAGAAATATAAAAACTGATCTGTACATAAGTGCATGGGAGAGAATAAAAATAAATTGATCTCAAGAGAATAAAAATAAATTGATGTTAAGCTCTTTGTGAGCTGATATCCCGTCTGTTACATGGTGTCAGAAGTGGTTTTGACAACCTGCAAAGATAGACAGCAAAGAAGTGAGTAAAAAAAATAATGTGGTGTTTTAAAAAGACTGCTAATTGATATGGATCAAAGTTTGCAAGTGAGAACTGACCTGTAAAAAGAAAAGGAAAGAAAGCACAGTATTAGATATGGGATTAAAAGAGAGTGAATACTGAAAATGGATCAGATATTTTTGCTGACACCCCCGGGAAGTTTCAATTTTGACAAGCCTTGCTCTCAGCCACAGTGGATGCGCCGCTTTGAAAAAGACCCTGTTAACCAGGCAAACTGGCTTCTTTACGTTATGGGGGAGAAAAGCGAAATATGTTACCCGTAAGTGAGGAAGGAAAAAAGAGAGTTATGGTGGAGTACAAAGGCCTAAAGTAAGCACTTCATTAGCAATTTAATAGCAGATTCCCACATCTTGGTGAATCAGTAGATGTGTACAAGCTTGTGGAACCCTGGAGATATTGTGATCTCCATGAGGAAATGATCAGAGACTGTATTATTGCGGTCATAAGAGATGCAAAGCTCTCAGATAAACTGCAACTAGATCCAAATTCGACATTAGACAAAACAATAACTCAATAAAGACGAGAGAAAATCTGAAGATGAGAACTCCAAGAACAAAAAAGTCTTAAGTCTTAAGTCTCAACAACAATTCAAGAATACACTGGAAAATGACAAAGAAAACACAGGGCACACAAGCAAGATACTGCGGGCCTGACTAAGTTTTCCATGTGCTTTTAAGCCAGAAAAGTTGATTACATAATCAGGCTCAAGTGCGCAGCTAGAGTGAGCAATTGTTCTTGAAATTAGATGCCATATCCTTGCATCACAACGTTCATCACACCATTTGGGAGATACTGCTTCCAGGATTCGAAAAATTTAAGAAAATACACCGACTATACTGGCACAGTATAGTCCAAATAGTGAGACTGTAGTTTCAGCCAATGCTTCATATGGTCTTGGAGGGGTGCTCATGCAGAAACAGAAAAATGGCGACAGGAGGCCTGTTGTATACATCTCAAGAAGTCTAACACCCACAGAGACACGATATGCACAAATTGAAAAAGAAGCTCTTGCGGTAACTTGGGCATGTGAGCGACTCAGTGTGTATCACTTGGATTGGAATTTATGTTACATACCGACCACAAACTCCTAATTTCTCTGTTGGGCCACTCAGTGACTTACCTCCAAGAATTCTTCGGTTCAGACTGAGGCTGCTCAAGTCAAGTAGAACATCATGCACATCCCAGGGATACAATTGGTCACTGCAGATGCGTTGCAATGAGCACGAGTTTTAGTGGATCATATAGTTCAACAAATCCCTGCAACAGGAACAAAACTGAAACAGTCAGGAACAGAAGAATGAGGATCTAACCTGCCAACAACTGAAACTGTATACACAGAAAGGCTGGCACAGAACATCAGAAAATGGTGTCAAAACATCTCTTGCCATACTAGTCTCACAGAAGAGATATTCATGTAGCGGACTGGATGCTAATAAAAAGAGAACGGATTCTCGAGGAGAAGGGAGAAAGTGATGCTCGAGAGACTGACAAAGTGCACTGCAAGAGTACAGCAATCCGTCTGGTGGCCTGGTGTAATAAGAGATACAAAAGAGTTAGTGGAGTGATGCGAGGTCTGCTGACAACACTCGTAGCACAAAACGAAGCTATTGATGCCAACAACCTTACGAGCAAGACCCTGGCAGTGAGTTGCGGCAGACATCATTCAGTGGGAAGGAGGCGAGCAGTCCAAACAACAAAACAAATGCTGAGAAAGAATCAAGACACTTGGAGAGCTCTTCTGGCATACAGATTGACTCCACTGAGCCATGGACTCTCCCTGCAGATGTAGGATAAAATCAGCAATTCCAGCTACACAGAAATCTCTTGCACCGAAATGGCCTGATTTGAAAACTTTCAGGAGGAATGACACAAGACTGAAAGAAAAATAAGTCACATTCAGATCTAGACACAGAGCGAAAGATCTACTGTACATGTCAGTCATCATACCTGGACAGAAAATGTGGATCAGAATCACTGGAACGGTTCAGGAAGAAGCATCAACCTCCAGATTGTATCAGGTAGGAACTGAGATGGGAACTCGGAGAAGGAACAGAACTCATCCTATGGTCCTTCAAGAACCAACTCAGCAAGTTGTTAATTGAACATTGACAAATTTGGGAGGATCCACCAGAAAGACTGGACATATGAGTTCAATATTACCATAGACAATCTGCTGTCAAGAAGAGGGCAGAATAAACCCTTCAAGATTATTCTTCTAGCTAGTCCATCCTAACTTCAAGTTTAGAAAAGAACGTTTAGTGTTATATGTTGTTGAGATTAAAATGAAGGGATGTAGTGGGACTCACCTAGACACTAGATGGAGCCCCAGTTCAGTAAAGAAGATCAACTTAGGGGAAAGAATGAAAAAAGAATGGATGTTAAGTAACAAAGCTGTTTATGTGTGCTGATGTCTGGTCTTGAGAAAATAACCATCTGTTACACAAACCACATATGGCTTCCAAATGAATGATTATTATTGTGGTTGATTATGTTAAAGATTATGAAAGTATAAAGTTTTTTATGATTAATATAATTAATGAATATATATTATAATAAATAAATATAATGAATCCTATAAAATTTATGTAGGCATGTGCTATAAAAACTATTCAGTCACATGAACACCAGAAAAACCACAAGAACAGAAATACTGCTTAAAGTCAAATTTATTTTTAAAGCACATCTACTCAACTAATTTGACCAAAGTGCTGTACAATCCTAAAATAGTTGTAGACATACTGTAGAAAGACTATAAAAACAGACAATAAAAGAAAATTTAAAACAAATAAAACAATAATTTACAATAATCAGTTGACTTTCATTGTGTAAAACAGTAAACCAAAAATAAACAAAAAACAGGGAGAAGAATACCTCATCACACTGTATTCAGTGCCAAAGTGTATAAAAAGTCTTAAGATAAGATTTAAAAATAGGAAGAGAAGGCGCCCTACCTAGATTTAGAAACTGTAAGTAAAAGCTGATCGCCAGACCTGAGAGACCGTACTGGACTCTATGGCTTTAAAAGGTCAGAAATGTATGGTGGTGCTAGATTATTAGGTGCTTTGTAGGATATTCACAGGACCTTAGATTTGACCCTGAACTGCACAGGGAGCCAGTGTAAGGACGCCAAGACAGGAGTGGTGTGTTCCTTTTAAAAAACGCATACTGTAACAGTGCTTTGGAACAACCACAACCCTGCAAGTGAGGCCTGGCCAACACCAATATAGAGGACATCACAAAAATCAAGCTGACTAGAAATAAAAGTGTGCATAATATTAAGGTTACACTTCTCTGTAAAAGGGTCACCATATTGTATGCTCCAATGGTTCCAAATACCTGAACTTCAGTTTTAGTCACATTAAGACTCATAACATTTACAACCATTCATACTTTGACAACCCAGTACTGTTTTATATCTGTTTATAAACTGTTTAAGAAAATTTTTAATATCATCTACCAAACAGTGAAAAGACATTCTGTACTTCTTCATAATGGATCCCATTGGAAATAGTCAGTAGTTATAAGCACTTTTTTGTTGTTGTAAGTCTCTCTGACCGTCTTTCTTGTTCTTCCGCGATAGACAGAAAAAAAACACTTCACAGCATATTTGGTTAGACATATAATTAATCGGTTGTAACACGAGCACATTTTCATGCACTGGATTTGACACTCGTTGTCTTCAGCTGACAGAAAGCCCCTCGTGAGAAAGCTGGAATGAAGCTAAATTTCTATTGGCTGCTTGAGTTGATTGGCAGATAACTCCGCCCATACCACTTCGATGAACGGTGGAGATTGGTTTATTTTACTCAGGGGCGCAACTGCACATTACCTGAGGGGTATGCAAGATCATGGGTTGATCCCACCCCATTAAATGGCATCAGTCAATGTCCAAATCCTTAGACTGGCAAGCTGCAAAAATAACTTTCAAATACCCTGCAGTACTCTGACAAGGAAAAGAAATGTTTCACAAACTTTGTTTCGTAAGGCTACAATAACTTATTCTGCATGTTTCTTAATACTGTGTAAGTCATAAAATCCTGTATGGCCTTTACCTACCTGTTTTCTTCACCTGCTCTGAACTCATTTTCTATCATTGCTTCATTGTCCTCTCATCTTCATGGCTAAGTAAATGAACCAGATATTTCACAAAATATATACCTTAAATCATCAATCCCAAATTTATTATTATTATTGTTTTTGGATATTGTTTAAAGTGGTCATAACAAGATAAATTCAATTTTACTTGATTTTTGAAAAATAAGAGGTCACTGCACTATAAAAAATATTTTGTAATTCTGGTGCACAAAAAACTGTGCCTTACTTTATAAGTGTACATCAGAAAACACATTAAAATGGTAAATGTGTGTCATGACCCCTTTAAGTCATAGTATCCTGTGTGGTAGCTCCTACCTGTTCTCTTCACCTGCTCTTGACTTATTTGCTTTCTCTCTGTACTCTTCATCTTCATGGCTGAGTAAATGGACCAGATATTTCACACTATTTATACTTTAATTCTGCAGTACTCCAATCTGCTATATTTCTTGGCCCATTCTTACCTGTTCTCTTCACCTGCTTTGTCATTCTCTTAAACCTGCTCTTCGTTGTCCTCTTCATCTTCACGGCTGAGTAAATATACCATTATGTTATTATTATACCTACAGCAGACAACTTTCAGTATGAAACTACTTGCATATTTCTACACACTATGTAAGAGTGCTTAAAAACTACCAGAACTATCTGTAAGTGATTAAAACGTATAAAGTATATATATATGTGTGTGTTAAATGTAGATCAGGCCTTTAAGATGTCTTTTTATGAACACTCATGTACAAAGCATGATTGTATGATAAGATGATTGTATTTGCTAAACAGTGATGTAATTTCATTAGCACTGAAACAGGAAAAAGGTCATGCATTAATAAATTTAAACTGCATAATTTAAGAAACTTTGCGGTTTTTCAAGCTGTTTTGAGAATCCTGTTTACAAAAAGCTTACAATAGGGTCTCGAATACTGTATGAATGAAGGTGTGGAGGGATCCATACGCCAGTCTCGTTCTGTTTACACAGTAGGGATTTCTGGAGGAAAAAATCGTGCATTTATTGCGCCCCTGGACTGAACATAACGAACTGAGAGGACAAGGCAAGAACCCAAAAACTTGGTTGTGCTTGGTGGTGAGAACCTCAGTTAACATTTTTAACAATAAGTTAAAAATTTTAAACCAAACGCCTATTTTTTTTTTCTTTTTTTTTTACTCGTTTAAAATGCTAAACAAAAATAGTCTCTTAACAAATATAATTTTTCAAATATTTTAAAAGCTTTATTAAAGACAATTTTCAAAGTTTTTTTTTTTTTGTCACAATGGCGCCCCCCTCCGTGTGGCGCCTCCATGCACCGCATATACTGCATACCCCATTAGTAGGAAATGATATTAGCTAAGAGTTCAAAACCGTGGTTGACCACAATATATTGTGGGGGCGCTATTTCACTCACTGTATAATGGTGAAAATGCGAAAAAGAAAAAGCTCTCATCAACAAATTTTATTACCGAAGCAAAACTGTTAAACCAAGTTTTTTTTAAATTAAAATAAGTAAGTACTATTAAAAACAAGCCCCCCAGGCAAAATGTCATTGCTCATTGTAACACTACCAACTCCTTACTGCCTAAGCCTGCTCATTGGCTCATCCATCACCATGGTTACGGTGGCGTAGGTGCGCTATGTTGATTACATTTAAATATTAGAACAAGACGCTGGAAATCATTTTGTTAGTTAGCACGAACGACAACGATAAAGATCAACTTTGAGCTCAGTATTTTATTAGAGAAGTAAAACAACAAGGAGATGATGAGAAAAGAGGACAGCCAGAGTTTTACTCAATTTGCTGTGAGCACGAGCCTCGCTCAGCCTCCTTCAGCAACAGGTAGGGAGCGAGCGCAAGCTTTTATGAGGCTTCCTAAGCTGCTAACTGGTACACTAGTCATAAAATCTCACTCTAACAGTCAAGACTAAATTGGAAGGGCAGCGTTGTTGAGTCTAAAATAATCAGTTTGTTTTATTATTTTTGTTATTTTTCACATGACAAATTTCAGTATTCACACATAATTTTTTTTTTAAACCAGACCACAGACGTTTCTTGGTGATGACGTGGTTATATGGTTATCCTAGACATTAAAGCCCATTAGCATTATATTTCTAAAATCTTCCTCTGGGTTCAATTTTGATTCAGAATGCAATGTTTTTTTTCATAGTTATTGTTTATGATATTATTTTGACATGTAACTGTAAATCTAAGATCATGAGTCGGAAGCTACAGGACTGTGCCCGTGTTAAGCGCTAAAATAACCTCTGAATTAATTTTAAGAATTGAAATTTTGCAAGAAATTTTCATCAGCAGAAGAAGCATCCCTGCTGAAAAATCCAGCATAGACAAGCATCATTTATATGTTGTTCTATGCTAGTTAAAACTGGTTAATGCTGGTCTGATGCTGGTTTAGCTGGTGAATCAGCATAATTGATGGAAGACCAGCATGCTGCTGAAAAATCCAGCATAGACCGGTTTTGGTAGTTAAAATTGGTTACCATTTTAGCATATTTTTTAATAGCTAGTACTAAAAATAATGTGTGATGTAAATACATGGACCGTGTAGTGTTATTTTTAAATGCATTTACATATAAGAGAAAAAAAATATATCCATTTACCAAAAACATGTAAATACATTATTTTACATTTATTAAATATCTGTGGATTGTCTAAAAACACAACACAAACCATTTATAAATGGACTTTTAAAAAAAGTAATCAATGGAAATCACTTAAAACTGAAAAAAAAAAAAAAACAGCATAGACCATCTTAGTTGGTCACCAGCTTGACCAGCAATTATACCAGCAGGGTTACCAGCATCAGCACCATGGGGTCAGTACATTTTTTATGGTAACCGTCAAAATAACTTAAAATGTTCCATCATTTTTAACCATACACATACGTGTAATGCATTGATTAATGTCTTTATTTGTTAATGTACACTCACATATCAATAAAACATTGTGCTTTTGTCAAATAAAGAAAATAAACACGGTCGTTTCTTCCGTCTCAGTCTCCCCGAAAATCTTTTTGAAACACGTCACTAAAATGAACACACACATATCCATATATCTATATATCTATAGAAAGTTTAAAGTGTCTACTTTTAAATGTGGCAAGCTTAATCAAAATAAATGTTCTCAGTTTATGTAATCCATATGAATCTAAGGGAAGATACAGTCTTTCTGCCACACTTCATTCACTGATAATAAGACAGGACAGGCCCACACGCTGTTCACACGGAAACAGTCAAGGTAATCTACATACAAGGGCATGCCCCTAAACACACACACACACACACACAGTAGATCCGATAATTTTCCTGCATGTGTGGAAGATGTTAGGCACTGTACAGGTTTCTGTAGCTCTACCAAATTTTCTGGACATTGGGAGGAGTTTAGATTTACCTCAGAACAACACTGAGAGTCCAACAGAGACAGCTGGCCCCATGTTGCTGGTGCTGCTATCCTGGTAACCCTGCTGGTATAATTGCTGGTCAAGCTGGTGACCAGCTATGATGGTCTATGCTGTTTTTAAGTGATTTCCATTTATTACTTTTTTTTTAAAGTGCATTTATATAAAAGGTTTATGTTGTGTTTTTAGACAACCCACCGATATTTAATAAATGTAAAATAATGTATTTACATTTTTTTGGTGAATGGATTATTTTTGTCTCTTGTATGTAAATACATTTAAAGATAACACTACACGGTCCATGTATTTACATCACACATTATTTACAGTACTAGCTATTAAAAAACAATATAACAAGCTAAAATGGTAACCAAGTTTACCTACCAAAACCTTGCCGGTGTCCCAGCATATAAATCATGCTGGTCTATGCTGGATTTTTCAGCAGGCATGCTGGTCTTCCATCAGTTATGCTGCTGGTTCACCAGCTAAAGCAGCATCAGACCAGCACTAAACAGTATTAACCAGCATAGACCAGCATATAAATCATGCTGGTCTGTGCTGGATTTTTCAGCAGGGTGTTCATTGTTAAATTATCATATTGTTACAAATGTGCATATTTTATATATAGTTACATATTATGCAATGTTAATATTGTTTGTTTTGGCCAATTAAGCTGATTTTATACTGATTCTGTTTTATATTTTACATATTGGATCACAATCTTCTATGTATTCTGGCTTTTATACCATACCAACATTAGATGGGGTGGTGAACAGCATAGTGTCATGGCACTATAATGCTGGTCACCAGCATACCAGCAAAATGTATGCTGGTACTGTATGCTGTGGACCAGCATCAGTAAAGTGACCAGCATACCAGCACCAAAACACAACATATGCTGGTCTATGCTGTTTTTTCAGGAGGGATTTTCAGCATATGAACTTATGAAATGACCGACTGTATGAAATGCCGACTACATTGTGCATACATCCTGCAGCCATTCAAACATGAGGTGATTGTTTGCTATTTATGTCAGGTTTCAATTTCTTTTTTGGTGGCATGATGGTAATTGAGGAAGTAAACAAAAACGAATCCTTTGTATTAAACGATTTCATTGGTCGGAGACTGCGAGAGCTGGTTACATTGTGTTATTGCCAGCCTTACTTCAGTTCTTGTGGGAATGCATACTGTAAATGTAAACAATTAGTTGTTGTTGTTGTTTTTTTACAAAATTCTGTGTGAAATAAGCAGTGGAGAAGTAATGTTTGGAAATAGATACTACATATGCTGGCCACATGTAGTCTGCCTGGAAAACGTGTTGTGACTGGGGATGGTTTTATTTGACCATGAAGGTCATTGACTCGGCTGATGCAGACAGCTGTTATCTGATGACTTGTGACTGCAGTCGCTCAATAGTTCAGGACTGAGATTCCTACAGTTTTCCACCTGAGACTCGTTGTTTAGTCTGGTTCCTCTCAAGGCTTCTTCCTCCTTCCCAAGTCCACCATTGCCCTCGGCTTGCTCGTCAGGGATAGACTGATAATTATGATTAATACATATTTGCTCACACCATAAACTTATTTTCATATTTTTTGATTCTGTAAAGCTGCTTTGCAATGACTATTGTTACAGGTGCTATATAAATAATACATAAAACTAAAACCACAAACAGTCTTGAAATAAATAGGTTGCTTAAAACTAGAAATGTTGTTTATCATAATTTAGCTTTAACTTATTAATGTTTTAATTTTTCCAGATAACCTGAAAACATCAAAAGGCAAGGATAGAAACAGCCGCATCAAGAGGCCAATGAATGCTTACATTATTTGGGCAAGGAAACAACGGTCTGTCGTAGCCAAGGCCTATCCAAATGCCAGCGCTGCTGAGGTCAGTGAGCAGCTTGGAATCGAATGGAGGAAGATGAGTGAAGACCAGAAGATGCCCTACTACCTAGAGGCATCGAGGCTTAAATGGGAACACAGCCTTCAGTTTCCAGGTGAGGTGCACAAGGTTTTCAGATAATAAGCAAAATATCAAGATAAACAGGTCAACCATGACCAGTGTTGGGTGTAAGGCATTACAAAGTACAAACGTTACAGTACTTACAAAGCGTTACTTTTTTAGGTAACTGTTATTCCGTCAATTTATGCAATACATGAGTAGTCATTCCCAATCCATTATTGTGTGTGTATGTGTGTGTGTGTGTGTGAAAGTCTCCTACAAGCCCCATCCCCGATAACCCGCCCCTCTGTGATTCCTGCTGTTTTACCCCTAACTCACCTATGCGGTTTGGGTATGAGAGGACAGATGCACAGAAACATTGAAGCCAAATCACAGCGCCAAAACTCGCAGTGAATGATTATGAACCGTGCTTACGGCCACCACGCGAAACCACGTATGTGAGATAGGGGTATTAGTAGTTACCAGATTATGGGCCAAACTTCACTGAGTGATAATGGTAGAATAACTATAAAGGTCTTGACTAAAACTACATGCATGAGGAAGCACAAAGGAGCTTTCATTTTCTGCAATGGAAGAGAAACATTTGACCGAAAGTAATGCTGTAATGTAACAGATTACTTTTTAAAGACAGAAATTTTGTAATGTAATTAGTTATTTTAAAAAGTAATGTCCCGCAACACTGACCATGACACATCTTCTTATTTTTATGCACCTTGTTGCATCGCTCTTTCTTTCCTTAAATGTAGATTGGGAGTACAAACCCCATCGACAGAAGAGAAAGCAAGTTTGCCTGGACGAAGCAGCTCCAGAAACTTCAGCTATACAGAACAATCTAATATTCTCTGGTAAAAATGATATTTTTGTATTCCTTTACTACACAAAACCACAACTTAAAGTTGAATATTTGCAAACGTTTTTGTGAACAATTTGCATATTTTTTTTTGTGAAATTCTTCTTTTTGAAGTCAGTATCAATGATTGTAGCACCCGTACCAGATGCAGTAGTAAACTCTGCTAAAAAAGTAATTATAATAATGTCATATTGTCATCTTCTGAATAATTAATAGTGAAAAGATGCACATTTTTTCTCAGTTTAAGTGTTCTTTAAACAGTTCAAGTAACACAGTTCCAAGAAGTTATTTATGTGGGACAAATGAATGAAGACCAAATAGTTTAAACAAACAGAATGTAAAAATAATTAAGGAAATAATTAAGGCTGTCAAAAATCTTACTTTTGTTTCTCTGTTCTCATTCAAAAGCAACGCCACACACATGTACTGTACCGTGTCCAGTGTTACAACAAGTTCATTCCTCTTGTGGTATAATTTTAGGACTATTAGGTGAAACAAACATTACCAGTTAATATTTTTTATCCGTTGTGTTCTTAAAGGGAATTATTTAATTAATGAATAATTACTTATATCCATAGTTTCTGTAGTAAAAGCTTTTTTTAACCAAGGAATTGTACAGACACTCCAAATGATTTAAGATTAATCAATGGATTTGGTCTTGTTTAACATTGTAATTCTTATAATTGTTGAGAAAGAGTGAGGTGTGGGAACTTATAACTTATAACATAAGTCAGAACAGAAATTAACTTGTCACTTGGATTATAAACCATTAAACAGAATAACAAAAAATATCAATACAAAAAGATCAGCCCTGAGCTGTTTTATGCCCTTTTATGAATTGCTTCTTAAATGTTTCTTTACTTCAATGTAGACTATGATTTGACTCCTCATCACCAGAAGAGGAAGCAAGTCGGCCTGGAAGTGACTTCTCCACAAACACCCTCTGATGCCTCACCAGCCAAAGCCCAGGCCCTGCTACAAGTCAAGTCAAGTAGGCTTTTATTGTCATTCCAACCATATACAGTTAGTACACAGTGAAACGAAACAACGTTCCTCCAGAACCAGGGTGCTACATACATGCAACAACATAAATTTACAACACAAATTTTTACATTTTCAAGTTAATCTAAAAGAACTATCAAATCTCTATACAAAAATACACAACAAATAAAGTGCACGTGCAAATGTGCAAACAAAAAGGTACATGACAGACACAACAATGCAACATACAACAGTCCTTTTTTTGATGAAGTATGACTTGAGGTAGTGGGAAGAGCAGCAGTAAACAGTTTACATTTTGACAAGAGAATTGTGTACAGAGATCAAGTAAGCTATAGTAGTAATAATAATAATAATATGATTTATTACCACCGCGCTTGTTCAGATATTGTGATGTTTGATTTCAGGTTTATCCTTAAACAATTTTACAGCTGTCTGTAAAATAGTGTATCATTGTATACTAACAAATATATGATGTCCCCTCTGCTCTGCTTTTCCTTTAAAGGGTAATGTACATCGTTTATCGTTTATTTTCTTGAACAAAATAGGAAACAGTCAAAAGTGAATTGCTTCATGCTTTTAAATCAAATGCCAAGTTTATACCCTTTTAATCCATGAACACAAGTCTGCCCGTCACTCAATATCAGACAGTGTCTTTTCACATAGGGAGTGAGTCAAAACAACACACCTAATTGCTTTGTAATTTTGCAGTGAGTTTGGAGAAAACAGTCTCACCAAGAAGACCTGATCGAGAGCCAACCCCACCTCATTTCCCAGACGATTTACTGTCGTGCATGCCTGAGCCGTTATTCATCCAGACCAGGTGAGTTATTAGCTGCAGTAGAACTGTTTCAGAAGTCAAATAGGTACAAATGAAGTGTTACTCTGGTATCTTAAGTAATTACAAGAATTCTGTTTTTACAGCACATTGGACTTTCAGGAAACCTCCATTGGGATGGACCTGTATGATAACACTTTCCTGGACTACGATGACTTTTCTGCCCTAGATCAGTATCTTTTTGGTAAAGAGTCTGTGGCAGACAGCAAAGACACGAGCAGCAGAGACACTAACAGCAGAGACAACCATCTTAGCGCAGGCCTTAAATCTCCACCAGTCCTGGAGACTAATGCCTTGGAAGAGGTGTTAAACTCTCTGTCTGCTTCAGTTGATTATTAAAATAAAGACTGAATGTGTAATTTAAATTTCTGTACATATGTGATATAAATTGTTGTAAATAGTTTTGTTTAATGTGTCATGTTAACATGTTGCAATTGTATGTAATTTAATATCATATTAAAATGCTTTTTACTATTCATGTTCATGGTTTGAAGAAGGGGGGTGTCCTGACATTAGGCTTCAATCTTAGTTTATCAGTCTTATATCAATTATTTAACAAAGTATTGTGTAAATGACTTCTTAGGTCCAAACCAGACTAAAATTCACTGACAGATTTTTATCCTACTCCTTAGTGATATAACTAAATATGAATACATTATTCAGTTTAAAAATGTATTGAAAGAAAATGTAATATTTATCTGTTCATACAGCCATCTGAGATTCATGTTAAAAGACAGAGTGGTTGAATGGTTGAAGATGGCTCATAGATGATGAGAGCGACTCATTTGTTATTAAAAAAGGAAAATCGTATTATTAAATCATGTTATCCGGGAAAATCATACTGATGTTATAACGAATTTCAGTCAAACAACCCATGCAGCAGCATGTCCTCCCATCTTTATTTTACATTCTAATATTTTGTGGTTGTTCTGGGGACTATGAAAGGAGCACTGAAGGCAGGAATACACCTTGGATGGAATGTCAGTACCATGCACACTCACTCATAAACACGCAGGGTTATCGTACAAAGTCTTTATGTTTAAAAGTTTCCTTAAAGTTTCTATAATTGAATTAGTCTCCTAATATGTGCATGAACTCAGGAGCTCTCATAGGATATGCTAAATCAGCTCAGATTGCACTCGCTCAAATTCACAATGTGTAGTGGTGCCCATCTGCAGTTATTTCTTTTGTTTCAAACTATTGTCACTGGTGCAGTACCTTTTTAGGGCACAGAATTGTACCTTTATAGAGAGAAACAAATTTGTACCAATTCTGTTTGTACCATCAAGGACATTATTTGTACCATAGACAACCAAAAACTACCTTTTGTTTTATAAATGTAATCAAGGTTACCGTAATCAAAGGTACAACCCCAGTGACAAGCCTTTTTGTACCTTAATGATGTCTAATGTGTTCCTTTGGGAACTATAAAGAAGTTATTTTCATATTGAATAAGACATTCAATCAATTTATTATCAGTGAAATGTATCAAATGCATGTGTTTGAACTCTGCCCTAGATTACCGTGAAATATTCTGAAAAAAAAAAAAAATCTTTCAGGTTTACAATAAACAAATATTTAAACTAAATAAAACACTTCCATTATCTGCAAAACCTTTCAAACAGTACAATCACACTACAATTGTACAGTTTATGAAATACAATTTTTCATCTACAATATAGCTTTTTGCAAACTGTTTACAATTTAAACTTTAAAATAAATTTTTACCCACTTTTCACAAAATACTGTACCATTGCATTCACCCAATACTGTCAGAGCATAAATAACATAAAAAGCATCAAAACCACCGTAACGATATGTGCACAAACCCGATGACTATACATATCTGAAAAACTTGTGAAAGTCGTCCTTTCACAGTTTATTCTAACATGTGTGTGCGCATATAAAGCAAAAGCAAGTGTCATTAGAGAGGTTAAAGATACATTTTATCTCTCTCAGCCTGCACTGCACTTAGTGTG
>QNUK01001163.1:85000-104824 GCA_013621035.1 Clarias magur | reverse complement strand
TAAGAGGGGCACTAGAGAAACAGGGGGCGCTCTTGGACACTCACCAGCAGAATATCCAGCAGATAACTTGCTCCCTCCATAACGTTACAGAGGCTTTAGCTGCTCTCATCTTGCAAATAAAGCAAACACAAGCACATCCAGCTCCCATTCTCCAGCCTCCTCTTCCTGGGCACTCTATCAATCATGAACCATGCCTCCCTGCACCGCCCACTTACGACGGAAATCCGTCCACCTGCCGCTCATTTTTATCTCAGTGCTCCCTTGTGCTTGAGCTGCAGGCATCATCTTTTCCCACTGAACGCTCCAAGGTTGCCTACATCATCACTCTCCTTTCTGGTAAAGCAAGAGAATGGGGGACAGCCTTATGGGATGCCCAGATGCCCTGCTGCTACACGTACAAGACCTTCACGGATGAAATGAGACAGGTTTTCGATCGTTCATTCACGGGGCGTCAGGCGGCAGCTCAGTTACTTGAACTACGTCAGGGATCTCGATCTGTCTCTGATTATGCTATTGATTTTCGGACTCTGGCTCCCTCTTGTGGTTGGAAAAATCGGGCACTCTTCGACACATTCCTTCACGGACTCTCTGACTCAGTCAAGGATGAGTTAGCAGCCCGAGAGCTCCCTTCCAACCTTCAGGGGCTCATTGACCTGGCTACAAGTATTGACGCCCGCAAACGAACACGACAAAGGGAGTCTCGTCAGTTCCTCAACGTACCCGCTTCTAACACAGACACACCTAAGCCCCCCCCCAGAACCTATGCAGGTCGACTGCGCGCACATCTCGTCCAAGGAACGTCAATGTCGGAAGGATGATGGTGCTTGCTTCTACTGTGGTCAGGTTGGCCACGTCGTACGAACCTGTCCATTAAAAAGCCGGGACACCCCGGTAGTTCTGAGGGTACGGGGCAGTTCTACACAACACCCTTCTCCTAACCTTCGCTCTCGCTTCCCAGTGACCCTGATTTATGACAATCGGCCTCACGTCACACACGCCCTAGTAGACTCTGGAGCAGACCAGTATTTAATCTCCTCAGCTATGGTTTCTCAACTCAAGATTCCACACACCCCACTTAACCAACCATTTAGCGTACAGGCCCTTGATGGCAGCAAGCTCTCCTCAATCACCCACCGCACTGCTCCAGTCACATTGCAGTTTTCTGGTAATCATGTTGAGACCACCACGTTCCTCATCATTAAGAGTGCTCATGCACCTATAGTTCTGTGTCTTCCCTGGTTAAAACTACATAACCCTCACATCGACTGGGCAAGGAGAAGCATCCTGGATTGGAGCCCTACTTGCCACTCCTCATGCCTCCGTTCCGCTGCCACCAGAAGCGTATTGCCCACCTCTCTGGAGGAGATCCCTGACCTTTTCAAGGTCCCTGCCGAGTACCACGACCTTCGCCAGGTGTTCAGTAAGTCACATGCCATCTCATTACCTCCTCACCGTCCATATGACTGTGCCACCGACCTACTTCCAGGCACCACTCCACCTAAAGGGCGACTCTACTCTCTCTCACGTCCCGAGAGAGAAGCCATGGAAAAATACATCTCTGAGTCACTTTCAGCTGGAATCATACGCCCTTCCTCCTCCCCTGCAGGGGCGGGCTTTTTCTTTGTGGAAAAAAAAGTCCCTCAGACCCTGCATCGATTATAGAGGCCTTAATGAGATTACAGTCAAGAACCGCTACCCGCTTCCCCTCATGTCTACCGCGTTTGAATTACTCCAGAATGCCCGCCTGTTTTCCAAGTTAGACCTAAGAAACGCTTACCACCTGGTCAAGATAAGAGAGGGTGATGAGTGGAAGACTGCATTCAACACCCCTACGGGTCCTTATGAGTACCTGGTTGTTCCATTTGGTCTGACCAATGCACCGGCAGTTTTTCAGGCACTCATTAATGATGTCCTTAGAGACTTTCTCAATGTTTTTGTGTTCGCTTACCTTGACGACATTCTAATCTTCTCTCACTCCTTAGAGGAACATAAGCTCCACGTGCATCAGGTCCTTCAACGTCTGCTGGAAAATAAACTCTATGTCAAGGCTGAGAAGTGTGAGTTTCACTGTGAGTCCACCTCCTTCCTGGGGTATGTCATTTCACCATCAGGTATGCAGATGGACCCAGTCAAGGTAAAGGCCGTCACGGATTGGCCAACACCATCGTCAAGGCGGGAGCTTCAACGCTTTTTGGGCTTCGCCAATTTCTATCGGCGTTTTATCCGTGACTACAGCACGGTGGCAGCCCCACTCACATCTCTCACATCCACCAAGATCCCCTTTTGATGGAACCCCCTAGCAGAGAAGGCCTTCAATGAGCTCAAGCTGCGCTTTACTACAGCACCCATCCTCACCTTTCCTGATCCATCTCTCCAGTTCATTGTCGAAGTTGATGCTTCCGAGACAGGAGTGGGAGCCGTGCTTTCTCAGAAAACACCAAAGGACAACAAACTTCATCCATGCTCTTTATTTTCTCATCGGCTCACGCCCCCTGAACGGAACTATGACATTGGGGATTGTGAGTTGCTAGCAGTTAAGGTTGCCCTCGAAGAATGGAGACATTGGTTGGAAGGAGCTGAACACCCATTTCTTGTTTGGACTGATCACAAGAACCTAGAATACCTCAAGTCAGCCAAAAGACTCAATTCACGTCAGGCACGCTGGTCACTGTTCTTTTCATGGTTTAACTTCATGCTGTCATATCGCCCAGGAACCAAGAATACTAAGCCTGACGCCCTCTCCCGACAGTTTCCCGCCCCCCAGGACATATCCACAAGGGAAACCATTCTTCCCCCCCAGTGCCTTATAGCTGTAACCCGGTTAGATGTGAAAAACCTGGTCCTGCAATCTCTTGAACAGGAGCCAGGCCCCAGTAATGTCCCTCCTGGTCTACTTTTCGTCCCGCTGTCTGTTCGCTCCCAAGTCTTAGAATGGGGCCACAGCTCCAGGCTAGCCTGTCACCCAGGGGCGACTCGCACCTTCTCAATGCTCAATCAACGCTTCTGGTGGCCGACCATCAAGGAGGATGTCAAAAGCTTTGTGGCGTCTTGTGATATCTGCACCAGGAATAAGACAACAAATCGTCCACCTGAGGGACTCCTAAGACCCCTTCCCATTCCCCATCGCCCTTGGTCACACATTTCACTGGACTTCATAACCGGATTGCCACCTTCCAACAATAATACCTGCATTTTAACAGTTGTTGACCGGTTTTCCAAGTCAGCCCACTTCATTCCTCTACCAAAGCTTCCGTCTGCCAAGGAAACGGCTGAACTCCTTATCTCCCACGTTTTCAGAATCCACGGCCTCCCATCGGATATAGTCTCGGATAGGGGCCCGCAGTTCTCTGCACAATTTTGGAAAGCCTTCTGTGGCCTTATTGGTGCCACCCCCAGCCTCTCATCAGGATTTCACCCTCAGAGCAATGGTCAAACCGAGCGCATGAATCAAGAATTGGAGAAATCTCTGAGATGCATGACCTCACAGGATGCAGCTTCTTGGAGTCGTTTCCTCCCTTTGATTGAGTATGCGCATAACTCGCTCCCCACCTCCTCCACCGGCATGTCACCTTTTCAGTGTTGCCTCGGCTATCAACAACCACTGTTTCCAACCCAGGAGGAAGAAACTGCTGTCCCTTCAGCTCAAGCCTTCATCCGTCGTTGTAAAAGGACATGGCAACGAGCTCGTGCTCAATTACAACGTTCCGTGGCCATTTTTCAGCGCAAGGCCAATCTCCACCGCTCAGCTGCTCCAGTTTACAGAGTTGGACAAAGAGTTATGCTCTCCACACGTAACCTACCACTCAAGACTACATCCCAGAAACTCTCGCCTAAGTTTATTGGCCCATTCACAATCTCTCGTGTCATTAATCCATGCTCCATCAGACTGGCCCTGCCATTATCCATGCGCCGAATTAACCCCACGTTCCACGTCTCCCATGTCCGCCGTTTGGTCTCGTGTCCTTTGTCACCAACACCACGCCCTCCTCCTCCACCTCGACTTATAGACGGGGGTGAAGCCTTTACCGTCCGCAGACTCCTTAAGTCCCGCCGCCGTGGGCGCGGCCTCCAGTACCTGGTGGATTGGGAGAGCTATGGAGGAAAGAAGTTGTGTACCAGCCAGGTTCATCTTGGACCGCTCTCTGATCACAGAGTTTCACAATCTCCACCCCGAGGCACCCTCAAGAACGCCAGGTGTCGTTGGTAGAGGGGGGGGTACTGTCACAGCACGCTAGGTCATGCCCATATCTCAGTCAAGATCATGATCACCTGCACACTCCTGCTCCACGATCAATTGTTTATTTAACGTGAGACAGTGAGAAAGCTGCAAGTCTTCCTATAACCTGAGTTCCTACAAACAATATATTTTGTATTATTTTAAGTTTACTACATTTATTTGTTATTTATTACAGGTGTTGCAAATTATGAAGTATGTTTAATAATGTTTTAATTTAGAATTTAATATTATGTAATTATTATTCACAGCACATTTTGTCTATATCCCTGCATGTGTGATATTTGATTTATTGGTTATGTTGTTTATGTTAAGAGGAACTAGCAGGTTACCTGCCTGGGGTTTCCCTTGGGACAGGTGAGAGTGTGACACGGTGTGAGAGAATCACATGAGGAGGGCAGTTTGTTTGCTGCCTTGCCGTTTGGCTTAATAAAATAAGTTGTTTCAAACTTAACTGTAGCCATTTATTACCCACAGCCAAAGAGACTGGAGAAGAATAAGACAAGTCTAGGAAGTCGGGCTACATTAATATCTCAACACTTGGTATTTAAAATTTGCAGTACTTGCATCACGAATGTATTTATAATCTTTACATTTAACGTTTCAAAACACATTCTCTCAATATCCTCCCGGATAAATGCATTTCCAGAATTCATCACAAGACCTCAAACTTTGTCATTTCATGTAAGTAAACATTAATTATATATAAATAATTGGTCAGATTAGCTCTTAAAACAGTGTGCACTAATGTTCAAAAGTTTTAGATCTGTATTAATTTTTGTTTTTAAAAGAGTTTTATGTTGATCAATGCTACATTTATTTGATCAATATAAAATACTACATTTATTTGATATAGTAAAACTGGAATAATGTGAAATAATGTTAGACTTCAAAATTTCTGTTTTCTACTGGAATGTACTGTACTTAAAACTGTAATTTATTGCTGTGACATTAAGCTGAATGTTCTTCATCATTACTTAAGTCTTTAGTGTCCCATGGTCTTCAGAAATACCTCTAATCTGATCATGGGAACATTTCTTGATATTTTTGTATAGAGAGTTATAGCTTTTTTGCCAATTTTAATAATAAGAATGTTAGCCTATAAAAATGTCTAATATTGTCATTCAGTCCTGGGAGGGGGGGGGGGTATTGTTTCCACAAAACTCAATAAATGTTTCTTGATCATTATAAATGAATTAAATAAATAGTGCTTTCTTAGGATCATGTGACACTGAAGAGTGGAGTAATGATGCAGAAAATACAGCTTTACATCACAGCAATAAATAAAACAATTTAAATATATTCCAATATTTCACATTATTCCTGTTTTTACTGTGTTTCTGATCAAATAAATGTAACCTTCATGAACACACTTGTGCGAGTTCAGTTGGATCTGCTCTGAAGCACAGTTCTTCTCTTGGAAAACATATAAGAAATAGAGAGATCGTGTTTTGCCCCTTACAGAAATGTAGATTCAAGCTTTAGCAGCCATAGAACAAGAAAACATAAAAATAACACCATCAAAGCTTTCAGATTAATTCATAAGGAATCAGAGAAAATCTTGAATGAAACAGAACCTGAGCTGAACAGTCAACCTGAAGCTGGGACTTCACCTTGTGCACAATTACAGTCATGGCCAAAAGTTTTGAGAATTACATAAATATTGGAAATTGGAAAAGTTGCTGCTTAAGTTTTTAGAATAGCAATTTGAATATACTCCAGAATGTTATGAAGAGTGATCAGATGAATTACATAGTCCTTCTTTGCCATGAAAATTAACTTAATCCCGAAAAAACATTTTCCACTGCATTTCATTGCTGTCATTAAAGGACCTGCTGAGATCATTTCAGTAATCGTCTTGTTAACTCAGGTGAGAATGTTGACGAGCACAAGGCTGGAGATCATTATGTCAGGCTGATTGGGTTAGAATGGCAGACTTGACATGTTAAAAGGAGGGTGATGCTTAAAATCATTGTTCTTTCATTGTTAACCATAGTGACCTGCAAAAATCATTGCGTTGCATAAAATGGCTTCACAGGCAAGGATATTATGGCTACGAAGATTGCACCTAAATCAACAATTTATAGGATCATCAAGAACTTCAAGGAAAGAGGTTCAATTCTTATTAAGAAGGTCAGGGTGTCCAAGAAAGTCCAGCAGGCGCCAGGATCGGCTCCTAAAGAGGATTCAGCTGCAGGATCGGAGTGCCACCAGTGCAGAGCTTGCTCAGGAATGGCAGCAGGCAGGTGTGAGCGCGTCTGGCACGCACAGTGAGGCGAATACTTTTGGAAGATGGCCTGGTGTCAAGAAGGGCAGCAAAGAAGCCACTTCTCTCCAATAAAAACATCAGGGACAGATTGATCTTCTGCAAAAAGTATGGCGAATGGACTGCTGAGGACTGGGGCAAAGTCATATTCTCGGATGAAGCCTCTTTCCGATTGTTTGGGGCATCTGGAAAAAGTCTTGTCTGGAGAAGAAAAGGTGAGCGCTGTGTGCTCAGCGCTCAGTCCTGTGTGATGCCAACAGTAAAGCATCCTGACACCATTCATGTGTGGGGTTGCTTCTCATCCAAGGGAGTGGGCTCACTCACAATTTTGCCCAAAAACACAGCCATGAATAAAGAATGATACCAAAACACCCTCCAACAGCAACTTCTTCCAACAATCCAAAAACAGTTTGGTCAAGAACAATGCATTTTCCAGCATGATGGAGCACCGTGCCATAAGGCAAAAGTGATAACTAAGTGGCTCCGGTAAATTTTGGGTCTATGGCCTGGAAGCTCCCCAGATCTTAATCCCATTGAGAACTTGTGGTCAATCCTCAAGAGGCGGGTGGACAAACAAAAACCCACTAATTCTGACAAACTCCAAGAGGTGATTATGAAAGCATGGGTTGCTATCAGTCAGGATTTGGCCCAGAAGTTGATTGAGAGCAGCCCAGTCGAATTGCAGAGGTCCTGAAAAAGAAGGGCCAACACTGCAAATACTGACTCTTTGCATAAATGTCATGTAATTGTTGATTAAAGCCTTTGAAACGTATGAAGTGCTTGTAATTATATTTCAGTACATCACAGAAACAAAGATCTAAAAGCAGTTTAGCAGCAAACTTTGGGAAAACTAATATTTGTGTAATTCTCAAAACTTTTGGCCACGACTGTAGAATTGAGAGAACAGGACACAGAAAAAGATTTATGCTGAGACACTTGAGCACAAACCTGAACATCTTTTTTTCTATGCAAACAGTATTACATATTTCTAAATCTTTCTCTTATAATTAGTCTCCCTAATGTTAAATGTTATGAATACCTGAAAGTTTATAAAAAGTGACAATGCATAACATTAGCACCCTTTTTTCAGACTTCAAATATTCTGGCTCACTGAATGAAAACTGTCCTGGAAGATCTCGATGTGTTTATCCGTGATGGATCATCTGCACTATTCAGAACATGTCTGGTGAGTATTTTGCATTGATTCTCTGCAGGCACTTTGACAAAAATACGGCTGTTTATGTTTGTGTTGACATTATTAAGATATTTAAATTCTTATTCATTCGAACTTGGGCTCTTATTTTACTTTATCTGATCTCAATCTTGTATAGCTCAGAGACAACTGATTTTAAGGATTTATGAGGTGTTTCCTTCTGTACATTTTGTCTACATTAATCTAGTAGGATCCAAAACGTTCATGGAACAAAAAGAAATATAACAACATAGAAAAGATGGATGTCAAAAGTGATTTTTTTTTACTCTTTATTACATTAGGACAGTACTCGTAATGACGGACAGACCAGAGGGATGAAAGTGGGAGTTCCTATTGTGATTTGAAGATGATGACTCCCCTACGACTTTGACCAGTGTCATAAACTTTACTCTTGGAGGAAGAGATTGTCTTGCAAGATGCTCCAGATCTGCAATCTGCTGTTGCTTAACAGTTTGGCCTTTGACCTGTTTGACTTGGATTTCAGTACCCAAAAATCGGAAGTACACTTTTGAGGTGATTGAGAAGGTGTTCATGGAATTGGGCACTCACTGCTCTGCAAGGGTACAATCCCTTAAGACAACTTCTGCCATGACTTTGCTTTTGTGAGCTGTTTTCAGACTTCAAATTATTATTATTATTATTTCGTACTCTTTTCCTTGTTTTGTGATGTTTAGACTGTAAAAGGCATTTTGCTATGTTTCTTTTAGTTTACTTTTATTTGAAAGTCAAGGAATGTGGTAGTAGTGTGTTTCTTTTGGTTTAAAATAATATTTGGAAGAAACTTTCAAGCATTCAGTTACAGCTTTTTTCATTACATTGTATTACATGTTAATAAAAAAAACGGCTTCAGTAAATTTAAACACATATTTTGAACCCAAAACATCTGACAAGTTCACATTTATTAAATTAATAAGTCTTTGAAACTATCAAAACATGTTTAACTTAACAAAAGAATATAAGTTGGGAGACCTTACTCAGTAAATTTAGTTAAGTCAACAACAAGTTGACTTAACTCAAAATTTCAAGGCAACTTGCTGCACAGCTTTTTTGAGTTAACTCCACTTTTAACCCAAGTGTTGATTTAACTCAAAATGTCAAGGCAACCACTTGTGTGGTCTTACCATTTAGAGTGACATGCCCAAAACCAGGAGGTGGTGGTGTGTATCGTTAATGGAAAATTTTGCAATAAGCAGCTATAATAAATATGATTTTGGTTACATTTCTATTAAACATTTGTTAGGAAAATGGCAGTTTTAAAGTAATTTTAAAGTAATAAACATTTTTTGACAGAAGAGTCTGAGGAAATGCCTCATCATCTAAAGTCCCTTGCCACCAAAATGAACATGGTGCTAGTTCATGTCTGATGCTAGTGCCGGTTCAATAGCAAACCTCCTAAAATAGCTTTGTTTATCCATGCGCTAGAGAGTTACATCCTTACATCACTGTTCCCTTCCGTGTATGTCACTACTTTCCAAGCAATGTTAGTGCCAATGTTAGCCGCAGTGCTAGGGGCAATACCAGTTGCAATACTAGCAGCAATTATAGTGACAATGATCCTGGGAATGCAACCAATAGCGGCAATGCTAACAGAAATGCTAAAGCCAATGGTAGTGCCAATGATAGTGGGAACAGTGTATATAGTGCAATGTTAGGACCAATAATAATAGAAGCAGCAAAACAAAAACTAGTGCAGAAAAATGCTAGTAGCAAGCACAACAACAATGGCTTTGTGCAGTAAAGTTGATAGACTTGGGCCCATGCTTGGTGGGTTTCCCCAGGTTTCCTCCCATAGTCCTAAAACATGCAGAGTAGGCTAATTGTTGTTCCAAAATTAAGTGAGCATATGTGCCTTGCGATGGACTGGCATCCCATTCAGGGTTTACCTCGGCTACAAGCCTGCTTGACACTGTATACAGGATAAAGTGATATAGACAAAGAGTGAGTGAGTAAATTAGTGAGTGAGTAAATTAATATTTCAGTGCAAAAAGTTTTTTTTTTTTTAAAAAAGGAAAAACAAGTAACCGGAATTAGTGGCTAAATTTGGTCCAGGGAAGTAAGACAAAAAAGGGAAAACCTACGGAGAAGACTGTTGAGTCTCTCCCTCAGCCAACAATCTATAAGGCATGTGCATAGAATTGCTTTTCAGTCTTCTCTTTATTTGAAACAGTTTACTTTTTGCCTGTTCTTGAGTAGGCATTGGGATGACTCACTTGGGTTTTGTTACTGCAATAAACTCCAGCTTACTTCATCCAGATGTTGGGCCGGCCAAGTCAGTACGCAAATATATTTTAAAAATGCCGGAAATCATAATATTGCATCTCTTTTCTACGCAGATGAATGAATGCGTCCATCACATAGGTGCCGCAGGCCATCAGCGTCTGTTTGTGTGCATGTGAATGTATTAATCACTTTAGTAATTAACACCATTTGAATTACCCTTTGATATCATCAGCAACACACTAATGGGCTTTATATAAAACACTCTTGTCTTTGTGTTTCTATTTTTTAATTGTATTTTGCTCTTCTGTATAAGCAAAAAGTAATTTCTGCAGTAATCAAACAATCATTTTTACCATAAACAGACATTCTTACAGAAATTTAGCAACAAAAAGTTACCAAAACAGAACAAAACAATGACATGTGTGGTGGTGTTGGGGGTTGTGAATCCTCTCTTCTATTTGGGTCTGGCCACAAGACCTCATCAACATCACAGACGATGTCCTCGTGGGCCAGGTATCTGGGAAAATATCACCTTGTGTGCCGAATCCATTCTTGAATCGATCCCACCTTGATGTCTCCGCATGACTCTTCCATTGGTTGCAGAAGAGTCATGCGGACTTATGGTTGCCGATAAGATACTTTTCAACGCCATACTGAAAAGAATTCCTCAATTGCATTTAGAAAGAGGCTGTAAGGGGCAGATATAAAAGTGTGATCTGGTTATGGTTGTTGAACCAATCTTATACCAGAGCTGCCCAGTAGAAACTGACATTATTCCAGATTATAACAAACCTGGACTTCTCTGGGCTGCGTTTCCCAAAAGCATTGTAGCCTAAGAAGTTTTAAAAATGATCGTACGACTGATGTTTCCCAAAATCATTGTAACTTAAGTAGCACTTGAAAATCTTCATAGATCTACAAGTGTTCTCGAGTTATGGAGTTATGAGGTCACATTTTATTCATTCCTATTTTCTACTCATTACACAATTCAATAAGTAAATAATAACAAATAAAGAAATAAAATAAAAATTACATAATAAATGTTAGAATGCAAAAAAAGTACACTGTTGTATATAGATATTTCGAGGGTTGTACAAATAGAAGTACAAATAACAGAAAATATTTAATGTGCTTTAAAGATGACACAAATAAAAGAACAAAAAAAATGTGTCAATGACTTTTTGGCGTGCATGAAACCCAGCCATGTATTGGTTGATCATCATGAAGTCTCATCTCAACTTCATTCTCTTCCTCCGCCTCTTCATCTTCCTCCCTGATGTCCAAGAGCACTCTTGCCCTCACTGCAATGTTGTGCAATATAGCTGTTACTGTTATTACAGCACAGCACTTTTGTGGCCCAAAGAGAAGACCACCATTCTATTTGTGAATAGCCCGAAAGCGTAGCTTCCCCCTTCCTAAAGTGCGCTCGACAATACTACGGTCAACACGATGAGCCTCATTGAACTGTGCCTCACTGTTACTGACAGGATTAGCAACAGGTGTGAACAGATTTGGCCTCAATGGATATCTGCTGTCACCAAGCAGCCTCCACTATCCATTTGAGTTCTGGACCTCTTGACCCACAGATGAGTTCGTAAAGATATAGGAGTCATGTGTGCTCCCAGGCCACCTTGCAACAAAGTCTGTGATTAAACAATTATCATCACAAATTACTAATTGAAGTGCGCAGAAATCAATTACAGCCATTTTGAGGTGACGACGTCGCGCGCATCATCTTCACGGTTTCAGCGGAAGCATCATGGACAAATTAAGATAAGACTTGAATATGAATATGGTGGTGAATGTGAATTCTGTTTCTAGTCGTACTATGATGAGGTAGAGCAGGTAAACAGAGTGAATTACTGCTTCTAATTAAGGTAACTTTAGGCAGTTGTCCGGGTTCATTGTAGGTGAGCACGGGGTCGAGGTTCACTGACGCGCGCGCTGCTTTGTGCGGTACTTTACATTCGGGTTTTCTGGATCATTCTGTACAGTAATAGTGTTCGACAGCACTGTACATGTTCTGTACATACACGCAGCAGTCTGACCGCACTGTTACAGGGCTGTGTGAAGGGATTCACCTGGATACGCGCGCGCGTGTCTGCACGCGACCTCAGAGCGCGCGGCACGTTCTTTAACGCGTGTCTCATATTCAGAATAAAGTTCAGAGGTAACGGTAATAAGTGTAATAACAAGTTAATGTCAGCGTTACGGAGTCAGCGCGTTAGTGGGAATTAAATGTTTATTTTGTCGTATTTTTTCTCTTTTTTCCCTAAAGAGAGAAAAACGTCACGTTATCATAGTATTTAATATTTAATTTGATAGCAAACAGTTAATTGGCGCATGCGCACATGTGGCCTGGTTGTGAGTTAATGAGCTGTACAGTATGTTACACTGAGTTACACTATGTTAAAGTATGTTACAGTATGTGTATAGTTAATGATTGAATTTTGCCTTTGGCACAGACCAGATCAAGCTAACGAAAACATCAGCAGGTTTGAACGCCGCATCACCAGACTGAGAAAGCACCATGATGAATGTGCCAGGAGACACTCCGCTAGACAGAAGGTGATTTCAACTTCATTATTTCATCTTATTTTTAATTAAATTTTTCTTTTACATTTCATGCATGGAAATTAAAGTAGCCTAAATCATTGCACACATTAGTCTGTAGAATATTACGGTTAAGTTGTTCATGTCGTATTGTTAAGAAAAATTTGGTCATATGTAAAATATTTCTTTATGATATGAATGTATGTACAAAACTATTGTCTCCATACCTTTTAGACAGACAATTAAATATTCAAATAAAATCATATATTATGTCCACTATACACTTCTTAAAGCATGTGAAGCTGCAACGTGAAACTGAATGATTTATATGACTACAGTTGTGCATTAAATTCTTATTTCAGGCAAAAGAAACATCGAGTGTTTGTCCCCCCATGCCCTCCCAGGCCCCAGATGACCAGGTCCGATCTCCCCTCAAGCAAGACATCATTGACCTACAACAGATTTGCGAAGAACGATCCTTGGTAAAAATTTATTTATTATTTTTAAGTTATTGTATTATTATATGTTATCGTAGGAATTTATGACAACAGACTATTTCTGTTGTTTCTATCCTGAACAGGTGGATTCGAAGGAAAATCCTGACAGTTCCGTGTCTCCAGATGTTCCAGAGCTCCCAGCCAAACAGTTACTGTCTACAGAGAAACCAGTGGTAAGTATTTATTTCATAATGTCCCTTCTTTCCTCCTCCTGCTGGAGTTCACACTGTAAAGCACACATCCGTTTGGTTGCGCTTTGTCTGACAGTGGCCTGTGATACAGGAAACTCAATTGAATTAAAGGTTTGTTTTTCTTTTAATATGAAACATTAGTTTTATTACATTAGTTTTGTTAATTTGTAAACTGAATTTATGAAAAGTCACAAAAGTCTATGAAAAAAGGAAAAAACCTATAAATAAATTGAGCTTAGTGAATCACAGGCTACTGTCAGGTAAAGCAGAACCAAACTCCTGTGTTTATGGTGCTTGTTGTCTCTGGCAGAGGTGGGGCTCGAATAGACAATAGTGTCATATCACGGTCATTAAAATATTTGTTTTATCTGTTTGTCCAGGACACAGACAGTGATGCCGATACAATAATTTTAGAACGGACCAGTTCTTCAGCTTCACCAAGAGCCTGTGATGTCCCAGAGTTAAAGAGGACTGACAGCGTATTTGTAAGTTTCTTATGTTCATAACATGCGTTTGCTGATCATTTTGTCTTAAGTTTACGTTTAGTCTGCAGTATCAGTTGTATTGCTGAAGTTGTTAACAGTCTAATTTATTATCATGTCTAGGAGCATTTATATGCGTAAGGTCCTTTTTGTCAAAGCTTAGACATGACATTAACTACATGGCAATTGTGGTGTGATTTTGGAGACATTTTGCTAAGTAGACTAATCTATGGTTAACCAAAGAAAGCTAAAGTATTAGTTTAATGTTAGAAGTATAAACTAGTCTATGTTTGACTCAAATTTAAAGAAAACGAGTTTAATTTGAAGTCTTCCACAAAAGTCTTTTGTGTTTATTAAGCTTATAATTTTGTAACCTTTTAATAGATCTATAAACTAGATGAGGGAACATAAACATGCAACTGAACCAATATTGTGTGAATTTATGCTTGTTGTAAATTTGGTATTTACAGCTTACAAAGACCTCACTGAACTTCAGCTCCACTTCGTATGAAAGCAGCATTGACAGCGAGGATGAATATGTCCCTAATTCAGAGACAGATTCAGAAGAATCTGAGAGTCTCTCTCACAATATTGATGCTTCCTCATCTTCTGTGAATGCAGAAAAAGAATGTTCTCCACTTGGAGGTAAGGAGACAACGGCTAATTTAGGCAGTAACAGCGACTGCGAGGTTTCAGTCCTGAAAATAAAAAAGACTGCATATGGCCAAAGAATAAACAACAAAAAGCAATATTGCCTTTACTGCTCCAAGTCGTTCTGTAAAATGGCAAGACACTTGGGCCAAGTTCATAAGAACGAAGTGGATGTAGCAAAAGCTCTTTCTTACCCAAAGGGGTCTAAAGAAAGGAGGCTCAATCTGGACCTTTTGAGGAACAAAGGGAACCGTGTGCACAACACAGATGTTCTTAAAGTTGGTAAAGGAGTGTTGGTGCCCCGTCAACAATCCAGTGCGAAACACGTCAGTGTTAAAGACTACATGCACTGTTTAAACTGCCAAGGACTGTTCAGGAGAAAAGCGCTTTGGAGGCATATGTCAAGGTGCAACTTGGCCAGGAAGTGTCAAGTCACAAAACCAGGTAGATCCCGAGTTCAGGCACTCTGTGCTTATGCTGAGCCTGTTCCTGAAGGAGTGGAGAAAAAATTATGGAAACTGATCAGTGACATGAAACAAGATGAAGTAACGTGTGCTGTTAAAAGTGATGCATGCATCATCAAATTTGTAGAACATCTGTGTAACAAGATGGGCAGTGACAAAACCAAGCACGAGTACATTAGAACTAAAATGCGCGAGGCTGGTAGGCTGTTGGTCAGTGCGAGGAAAATGGGAAAGCTGCAGAGTATAACAGATTTTTTCATACCTGCAAACTTTAATCATGTTATCAAGGCTGTTAAGCAGACATCAGGATTCAAAGATGAAGATGAGGTCTTTGGAATTCCATCTTTGGCTTTAAAACTGGGGCACAACCTAAAAAAAATGTCTGATATTGCAGAATGTGAAGCAATGATCGCAGGAGATGAAGACGCTGTAAAACATGTCAAAATGTTTCAGCACATGTATTCGACAAAATGGAATGAGTTGGTGTCCGCCTCAGCCTTGAAGACGCTTAACGAAGCAAAGTGGAACTCTCCTGAACTTCTCCCTTTTACAGAGGATGTTAAGAAAATGCACATGTATCTTGGCAATCAAACTAAACTCTACCAAGAAAAGCTCAAATTTGAAAAACGTCAGAAGAACTGGACAAATCTTGCCCAAGTAACTCTGTGTGATGTAATCGTCTTTAATCGCAGGAGAGCAGGAGAAGTTTCGAAAATGAGGTTGAATTCATATCTTCTCCGAAACACATCTGATTTACATTTAGATGTCGCTGATGCTTTATCTGAAGTTGAGCAGAAGGTCTGTCAGCATTTCCAACGTGTTGAAATTCGAGGCAAGCGTGACAGAAAGGTGCCAATACTCCTGACTCCAAGTATGCTGGATTCCATGGAGCTTCTTGTGAAGAATCGTCAAGCCTGTGGCGTACTGGATGAAAATTTTTTTTTTTTTTGCAAAACCCATGACTGAGACGTCCTACTACAAAGGCACAGATTGCATCAGGAAGGTTGCCTACCAATGTGGAGCCAAACATCCAAACACTTTATCGTCCACAAAGCTGCGGAAACACATTGCAACGCTATCTAAAGTCCTGAATCTGACGGATACCGAGTTAGACCAATTAGCGGATTTCATGGGACATGATATAAGGGTCCATAGAAAGTTTTACCGGTTACCCGAAGGAACGTTACAACTTGCAAAGATCAGCAAGGTACTGATGGCCCTTGAACAGGGAAGAGTATCAGAATTCAAGGGGAAAAACCTTGATGAAATAAACCTGGATCCTAATGGTAAGAGCACATGACATTGTTGCACTTACACATATTTTATATTGCCACTGTTTAGTTCCGTTATAAAGAAGCATGGAAACAAATGCTTTTCTACATTATGTTCTTTTTTTCCTATTTTTGCAGAGAAAGTGAATGTAGAAACGGAGGTTTCTGAAAGTGAGGATGAAGAAAGTGAGAATGAAACTCCAGAAAAGCACCGTCAGTCCTCTTTAACATCCATAGGTAAGGTCATCTGTGATTTCATCTGAATTCCTTCATTTAAAAGTGACTCATTACGTTTTTGTTTTGATTGCCTTTAATATTAAGTATTTCGATTTTGCTATTTGTATTATAAAATATCTGTGGGTGTCCCTGATATGCTCATGTGACCTAAAACAGGTCTGCAGTCACCTGACTCACAAAGCAGGTAAGGAACTTGATGTCATTATCACCAGGGCAGTGCCACTGAATGCCTAATGGTCACACCTCATGGTTTCATTCACCTTCAGTTCACTGTACGCCTCCTAGAACAGTCCTGCTCCTCCACTAATGGCTTATTTCCACTGCATCCTGTCTCTCACCCTCTTCTCACTGGTCACGTCTGCTCTACACTAAGCTCATGTCTGGACAGACTGTGTCCTCTATTCACCAAACCTGCTCACTCGGCCAGCCTCACACATGGGGGATTGGCACCATCTGAAAGTAGTGTTTGCTTCTTTTTTGTTTGGCTGAAAAAAAGAAGCAACCATTTAGTAACTAGTTCTCTGCTCATCACTTCCATCATCTGCTCACTGACTTGTGGCCATTCTACTGCATGTCCTCTGGACCCCATTCTTACTAGCACTAACTTTTACCATTGTGTCAACAATCAAACGTGATGTTTCATTTTCTTCTGAAACATTTCCTACAGCATTCAAGCGGGCTTTGGTAACTCCTCTGCTCTAAAAACCTTTCCTTAGTTCTGCTGAAGTTGAAAAAATACTGTCGGATGTAATAATAATGGTGTAAAGTCTTAAGTCTTATTTTCTTTCTTTCAGAGGAATCGTCAGTTGGCAGCACATCTTCAAGTCAAGCCCCTTCAGCATGTTCAGGTAAAGTCAAACCTTTTCTTTTGGAAATCAGTACTGTAGCTTTTGTTTAAAGTGCGGGAAAAAAAGTGATTATTTGTTTTATCTTGCAGAAGAATGTTCACTCTCGGCAAAGGAGAGAGAGAGTCCTTCAAGCTCAGGTAAAGAGTTAGGACTGCACTCACTGGACTACTCTGCTCTCTTATTGGCTAGACGTCCCAGTCTCTTGTGATTGGTTATCCACACAAATGAGTTCTAGTGTCTGGGGCTTTAAGTTTTTGTGGTACGTCCATGTAGAACAACTCTGAACTTTGTGAAATGGGATTCAATCTAAAAACGACTTGAGCAGAGTCAACTTTTTCTTTCTTTATTTATGTGTGTGGTCAGTGTACATTCACATACAGCTACATTACACATTTACAAAAATCCGTGATGGAGATTGTTTTAAAGTGCCCCTGTTAATCTAGTTAATGCACAATTTTCTTGTATGCATGCAGTATTTACTTACCTATACAACTGATACACAGGGAGAGGACGGCTACACCTGCCACATACTCTCTAATAGCTTAGATCAAGTACACAGCCTGAGTGTGACGCATGCGCACACCTTGTAATCTGCATCTACAATGTCTTGGTGATCTAGTTAGGAGCTACTGTACATTGTACAGAAAGTAAAATATCATGGGTATCAAGAGTAATGGTCTGGTGCTCTACTTAGTATTGAATGCAGATGTTCTAGTGTACTTTACCTCTGTTGCGTACTCTACACTCAGCTTTTTAAAGTAAGGTGAAACACTGTCTTTTTAAAGTCGATGTAAAATTATTGTCATTTTTAGGTGTGTCAAGATGCCCAAAAAGGAAGTGGACAGAAGAGGAGGTGAAGGCAGTCGAGAACAAATTATTGGACTGCATCACATCTGGCAGGGTACCGGGGAAAAGTCAGTGTGAAGACTGCATCAGGTCAGCCCCGGTATTGCTTAAACACAGAACCTGGGAATCAGTCAAGTTCTATATCAAGAACCGAATCACAGCATTCAAGAGGGAATGTGAGAAAAGGAAAAAATAATCATGTCTCAGTTTTTCTTGTTCAGGAAAGTCGAGCACTATGTGCTAAAAATATGTTTTTGCTGCGTTTGTTACAGATGTGTTTGAACTTTTATTACAACAGTGAGATCTCTAAAGTTTATGCATTTGTACACCTCTGCTCTTCTTCTCTTCTCCTCTTCTCTTCTCCTCTTCCCTCCTCCTCTTCCCTCCTCCTCTTCTCTTCTTCTCTTCTCTTCTTCTCTCCTCCTCTTCTCTCCTCCTCTTCTCCTCTTCTCTTCTCCTCTTCTCTCCTCCTCTTCTCTCCTCCTCTTGTCTCCTCCTCTTCTCTCCTCCTCTTCTCTTCTCCTCTTCTCTCCTCTCCTCCTCTTCTCTCCTCCTCTTCTCTCCTCCTCTTCTCCTCTTCTCTTCTCCTCTTGTCTCCTCCTCTTGTCTCCTCCTCTTGTCTCCTACTCTTCTCTTCTCTCCTCCTCTTCTCTCCTCTCCTCCTCTTCTCTCCTCCTCTTCTCTTCTCCTCTTCTCTCCTCCTCTTCTCTTCTCCTCTTCTCCTCTTGTCTCCTCCTCTTGTCTCCTCCTCTTCTCTCATCCTCTTCTCTCCTCCTCTTCTCTCCTCCTCTTCTCTCCTTCTCTCCTCCTCTTCTCTCCTTCTCTCCTCCTCTTCTCTTCTCCTCCTTCTCTCCTCCTCTTCTCTTCTCCTCCTTCTCTTCTCCTCTTCTCTCCTCCTCTTCTCTCCTTCTCTCCTCCTCTTCTCTTCTCCTCTCCTCCTTCTCTTCTCCTCTTCTCTTCTCCTCTTCTCTCCTCTTCATCTCTTCTCCTCTTCTGAAAAAAAAATCTCATTATAATATGAAAAATTTTATTTAACCTAAAGAGTGTATTTGAAAAGCATAATTCTATTTTTGAGAATTTTCAAAAATTATTTAACCGAACAAAAATAACCCAGCTATAGTTTGACACATTAATTGGAATGCGCAGTGAAAAGAATGGGTTAAAAATACAGTTAACTAACACACAACATGATTTTTGAACATTTTTTAAAATGGAATTATGTTTTTGCAAAAAAAATTATTTTTTTTAAAGAACATGTTAAGTTAAATGTGTTCAGTATTTCTACAGTACACTGCTGCACTTTAAAGCCAAAATGTTTGTCTAATAGAAATGACAAAGTTTAGTCAGAGCTACTTTTTGTCAAAGAACAATTTATTTGAATACAATTGATTTGGATTTGAATGTATGTGCAATACAGATGTGATTAGTGGTGGCCTGGTTTGCCTACTGCAGAAAAGAAAAATATGGAACAGTTGTGCTTATATTCAAGGTTAAGGTCCAAGGTGAAGAATATGCTACTTAAATGTTATTTCTGTCGCTCTTTCTCTATTTTACAACATTAGTGAAAGATGGCTTACCTTATTAATCACGTCTCACGTAGCTCGCATGTTTTCTTGCATGGCTAGATGTTGTAGTCAAGAAAAATCATCACATTACTGGCAGAATTGGTCTGGGATGGTTGGCAGGGAGGCACCTGTTGATCTGTATGTGTTTATTTAACAAGTTTGGGGTGAGGTCCCCACTGGGATGCTTTTAAACACACACAGTGATGTCGTTAATTAGCATATGAAAACATTACGTCACAGGTCCTACCTGACGGGGTCCCCAGCAGGTTGTAAAAAGTCAGGTCAG
>QNUK01001163.1:60000-82500 GCA_013621035.1 Clarias magur | reverse complement strand
GTCTGTGTGCGTGTGTGTGCGTGTCTGTGTGTGTCTTTGTGTTTGTGCGTATTGTGTGTGTGTGTGTTTGTGTGTGTGCGTGTGAGTTTGTGTGTACGTGTGTGTGAGTTTGTGTGTGTGTCTGTGCGCGTGTGTGTGTGTGCATGTGTGTGTGTGTGTGAACACGTCAAACGCTTTACTCTCAGCATCTGCAGCACAAATGTAAAAAAAAAAGATTTTCCACACATTCATGCATTCAATCATACATGTTGAATAACAACCTTTTTGTTACTCATTTTCAAATTTTGAGCATGAAACTGTATATAGACTCATTTTGGATGTTTTACACATCTATGCATTAGTTGTATGAGAAAACCGCTTTCCTGAGGTCCTACAGCGCTGAGAACACGGCAAACGCTTTAACTCAGGAGCAGGAGCATAAAAGTCAAAGGAATGATGATTTTCCACTAATTCATGCATTTATGCATACATGTTGAATAACAACTTTTTTGTTACTCATTTTTATATTTTGAGCATGAAACGGTATATAAACTTATTTTGAATGTTATACAGATCTATGCATTTGTTGTGTGAGAAAACCGCTTTTCTGAGCTTCTGTTTGTGTGTGTGTGAGTTTGTGTGTGAGTTTGTGTTTGTGTATGTGTGTGTGTGTGTGTGTGTGTGTGTGTGTGTGTGTGTGTGTTTAATTATTATACTCCTCCAATCTCGCATCAACCCGCATCATCGATGAGTCATTCACGTGTACATTCAGGCTAGTGAATTTATTACAGTTGTCGGCAACTACGAGGTTGCTGGCATGGTAATGTCTGCAGTCGGTCGTAGATGGGAGGGGTGTGTGCACTGTAACTCCACAGGTCTTTTGACTGGCAAGCTCACAGTCAACTTCACCACAGATTTCTTTTCATGCTGAAAATGTGAAAAAGACTAACAAAAAGGTTGTGATTCAACATGTATGCCAGAATGCCTTTCAGTCTTATCCTTGTCGTGGTGAAATAAAGCGTTTGCTGTGTTCTTATTAGCGTTGTACGATCTCAGGAAAGTTGTTTTCTCACACAACTAATGCATGGTCATGTATAACGCACAAAACGAATTTATATGCAGTTTTTATGCTCAAAATGAGTAAAAGACTAACAAAAAAGTTGTTTTTCATCATGTATGCCAGAATGCATGAAAATATTGGAAATTATCATTCCTTTCACTTTTATGCTCCTCGTGCTGAGTTAAAGCGTTTGCTGTGTTCTTAGCGCTGTACGAGCTCAGGAAAGCGGTTTTCTTACACAACTAATGCATGGTCACGTAAAACACAAAATAAGTTTATATCAAGTTTTTATGATCAAAATGTGTAAAATACTAACAAAAAAGTTGTTGTTCATCATGTATGCCAGAATGCATGAATGTGATGGAAATTATCATTCCTTTCAGTTTTATGCTCCTCGTGCTGAGATCAAGCGTTTGCTGTGTTCTTAGCGCTGTACGAGCTCAGGAAAGCGGGTTTCGCACACAACTAATGCATGGTCACGTAAAACACAAAATAAGTTTATATCAAGTTTTTATGATCAAAATGTGTTAAAGATTAACAAAAAAGGAACAGGAAAGCGGTTTTCTCACACAACTAATGCATGGTCATGTAAAACACACAAATCGAATTTATATGCAGTTTTTATGCTCAAAATGTGAGCTGTTGTTATTTAACATGAAAGCAAATGCATGAAAATGCCGGAAATTATCATTCCCTATTCCTTTCACTGTTAGGTTGCCGTTTTTTTCACAGCTAATGAATGTTCGGGCATGTAAAACATACACAACGAGTTCATATGCAATTTTCATGCTCTAAATGTGTAAAGGAATAACAAAAGAAATTGTAATTCAACATGTATGCCAGAATTCTTGAATGTTTTGGAAATGATTTCTTTCGCTTTTCTAATATACAGAAATCAAATTTTCACTTCAAGTGAAAGGTCATTTTCACCCTTATGTTTTTACAGGTAATAAGGAAGCAATGTTAAAATGATTGACATAAACTTGCTAAATTAATACATAGCGTAATAGATCACACTCGAACGTCAATTAAATTTCTAGTTTTATTTGTCAAATACACAAAACATACAAAATATGATATTCAGAGAAATGCTTTGACAACGGTGCATAAAAACAGAAAAGAGTATTCAAACAAAGAATATAACTATAATAATAAATTAATAGACTATGAATAAGAAAACGTGCAAATAATTATGAAATAATAAAATAAAAATTATATAAATACAGAAAACAGCTTTTGGTTTATAGTTTATAGAATGAAGTAATGAGGATATCTTTTGTAAGCAATGGGTAGGGACAGAAGAGAGGCAGCGCATACATGGGAAAATGGTGGAAGATCGAGGTACGCTTCCGCCAATGCAGGTCAGAGGCCTGAGTACTTCTGATGGCGGGTTACCCTAGGAATGATGCGGTGGGAGGTAATGTTTTGGTAGTGGAGAGACATACATCATGAACACATGAGGCTTTAGCATGTTGTTTGCTTTATGTGTTCAAAAGCCAGCCTGTTTGAGCCAAGTTCAAGTAGCCGTTTATTTCATTTTAACCATAAATAGTTTAGTACACAGTGAAACGAAACAACGTTTCTCTAGGACCAATGTCCTACATACAGCATTGCCATCATGAATGAACAAACACTAGATGAATAAACAACCTAAATTGCTGCTTAGCTGTGACAAGACAGATTGACATTTTTAAGTTAAGAGTTCTATCCCCCGAAAAAAGCGACAACATGAAGTGCTCATTCAAATGTGAAAACAAGAGTTAGAACGTCACAACATGACACATTTCATTACTTTGTGCTAATGACATAATGAGTTGAGGTAGTGGGAAGAGAAACAGTAACCAGGACAGATTCCTTTGAAGTAGCAGCAAAGATCAAATAGTTTTGTGCATATGAAAAGAAATGGATATTGTGCAAAAGCTGGGTCTTCCTCAGCCTTCTCAGGAAGAGGAGATGTTTTTAATACTATCGTTTGCTGTTGAGGGACCGAGTGAGGTTCTCCTCCAGGTGGCCAACCAGGAATTTGGTGCTGTTGATGATCTCCACACAGGAGCAGTGATGTTCATCAGAGAGTTGCCGCTTTGTGTCCTCCTGAAGTCAACAACAATGTTCTTTGTTTTAGCAAAATTCAGCGACAGGTTGTTGTGCCTACAGCAGACCGTTAGCCTCTGCACTTCCTCTCTTTGTGCTGACTCTTGGTTTTTGCTGATGAGACACACAGTTTCTCCCGAACGTCATGATGTTCTGCATGTCGAAGTGAGGGTAGAAGCTGTTCAGTGCATCTGAAATGGAGCCGTCACTGTAACAGGCGGGTGACGATGAGTTCCTTTGGTGATGTCCTTTTGTTGGTGATTGCTGGTGAAGCCCTGATATATGTTACCACTATCGCTGAACTGGTTGATAATTCTCTGGGCATGTGAGCGCTTTCAATCTCTATGGCCAAGGAACGTTTGGCCCTTACTGCTCTGATGGCTTGGGTTCTCACAAGTCCACGCACCTCCGCAGTAAATCTATTAATGTTTCTGGTTCGTTGTGTGATGATGTTCTTGAAGAAGGTGACAACAGCACTTGTTGATGTAGCTGGTCGCTGATGATGTTTACTCCTCCAAGTCACTGAAGTCGCCATAAGTTGCAGCCTTCCTAAATGGTGTTCTCAAAACAAAAGTGCAGGCTTCTATTGGCCAGGTTTTCACCTGCTTCAGCACCAAGTGTCCTTTAATCATCAACTGTAAACACTAGTCAGTTGATCATGAACATGAAGATAACTAGGCCTTTCACATCTAGGCAGACAAGACTGGTGTCACAGATTTACCTTGCTACAGTAGGTAATTCCTAGAACTCCGAATCTGGCTGGGTCAGCTTATCGCTGCTGTTTGCTGTGACCTTTGCGAAGAGCCACAAAGAATGAAAATCACCCAGGAATGAAAAGCACACATAAAAGGCAGAAGGGCAGTATGATTTGCTAGGTGGTGAGCGTTCCATATAAGCCCACAGTACGTTTTTTGAAAGAATGGGTTTCTCATGACATTTTATCAAGCCGTTAGGGTCATAGGGTCTGAGCTGTCTGAACCACCCACAACCAAGTTTCAACCATAGTTTCACAAACAGGTGGATTTATTCTCAGGTATTCTCAAAGAGGTAGGGCCAAAAACTTACAGCCACAGCCCAACAAAGAACCTAGGATGATTAATTTGCTCCCTGTATGCCCCAATTTGTCCACCATCTACTAATGTTATCAGAGCAAGAGCCTAAGGCCCAGAGCCTCACATAGCACAATTGGTCTGAAAGTTCTCCAAAGAACTTCCTATTCAAGGTGGATTCCAAGAAGTACATCGGCCCACATAAGACACAACTAGCATTCATTTTGGTTGCTTACCACCGGTCATTCTCTGGTCAATTAAGATAAACCCCACCTCAAGCTTGCTCAAGCCAGTCATGTGCAGCACTCTGGAGGGAACATTGAACACTCGTGGGTCTCAGGCTAGCACATACCATACAACGATCTGTCCAACAAGAAGCTCTCTCAGAAGATGAAAGCCTAGAAGTTGGCCCTGCAGCCTTTTAATATAAAAAGAAGAAATATATTGAAAAGCAATGATGAGTGCCATAGGCATCCGGGTGCACAAAACAACCTGTGTGACTTTTGAGCACGCTGAGCCCCCTTAAACCCCATGGACAATGATGTCACTAAACATGGCATAAGTTTAAGACATCGTCGATGTTGGACGTCTCTTTCTATGCGTCATTGCTAGTGATTGCTTGGTAACGACTGTAATGTCGTATGTGCCTGGGCCGGTCATCATTTGTGTGAAGAGTGTGGAGTGGAGAGGATGTGTATTGTGTGTATGGCGTGTGTGTAGAATGTGTACTGTATGTGCAGGATAAGAATTTGATGTGTGTCTGTGTTTGTTTATAGTGTGTGTGCGCGTGTGTGTAAGTATATGTGTATGTGTAATATGTGTGGTATGTGTATGTGTGTGTCATGTGTGTCTGTGTCGTCTGTTTGTGAAGTGTGTGTGTTTGTGTGGGTGTGTTTATGTGTATGTGTGTAGTGTGTATACAGTGTAATTTGTGGAATTCATGTCTGTAGAGTGTGTCTGTTTGTAGGTATTTGTGTGAGTGTTAGTCTTTGTGTATGATCTGTTGTGAGTATTTAGGACGTATAGTGTGTGTGTGTGTGTGTGTGTGTGTGTGTGTGTGTGTGTGTGTGTGTGTGTGATGGATGGATGTATATTCCTAGAACTTCCCGGCACAGCTCCTGTGCCTTGTTGCACAGAAACAAAATGCACACAGAAAAGGCCAAATGACTGTATGATATGCTACGTGGTGAACGTTTCATTGAAGGTTGTGGTACGTTTGTGGAATTGGGTTGTTTACTTGTTCCATCTTATCAAGCAGATAGAATCATCTATCTAGAGCTATTTCATCCACCAACAAACCCCTTATCCAGTGTCTCACCAACAGCTGGAATTTTTGGAGGTATTCTCAAAGAGGTAAGGGCAAGAACTATCCTCTTCCTCCCACAAAGAACCAAGAATTGCATGATCAATTTGTTCCCTGCAGCCAGTTTGGCTACCATCTACCCACAAAGAATGTACATCGGGCTATTGAAGGTATCGCCGATCACTCCCCAGTTGATGAAGATAAACACCTCCTCAAGCTCACTAATGCCCAGTCCTGTACACAGCATTCTGGCGGGTCTATCACCATCAATATCACAATGGGGACCGCGCATGCATGGTCAGTCGAGGAACACTTATGCATCCAAGGCAGCCACGTACTATACGGTCTGCTTGTCTACAGAGGAGCTCTCTGAAGTTGAAGGCCAAGAAGTTGGCTTTTTAAAATTAAAGGAATAAATATAATTACAAGCAGCGATGAGCAGGACCAAACAACTGTGCCATCGCCACTTGGTCACACCTTACAATCTCTTTGATTTTTTATCACGCTACGTCCTTTTAAACAAGTATGACATAAGTGTAAGGCATTGTCATGGCTGGACGTGTCTTTCTAGTTATGCATTGTTAGTTGTCACTCAGTGTCAGACGGGTTTCATGGTAACTGTAATATCGCTGGTGCTTGAGCAGGTCATCATTTGTGTAGGATTCTAGGAAGTGTGTAGATGTTGGTAGACAAACACAAGATGTGTGTGAGACGTCTATGTGTCTGTGGTTTCGATTTGTTGTGTTTATTAACGATGTGGACTGTGTGTGTGTTATGTGTAATAGTTGTGTGTATGTGTAGTATATGTGAGTGTAGGATGTAAGTGTGTAGTATGTGTATGTCTAGTGTTTATGGCTTTGGTAGTTGCGTAGTATGTGTCTGTGTGTGTGTGTGTGTGTGTGTGTGTGTGTGTGTGTGTGTGTGTGTGTGTGTGTGTGTGTGTGTGTGTGTGTGGATGCATGATTCTGTGTGTTCAGGATGTGATTGAATTCCTGTGTCTGCCCGTCTCAGCCTATCACTTCTTTTGTTTCAAACTTTGCTAGGAACCCTTCTGGGTCAAAAATTAAAGACACACAGAGACAACCGAAGAGCTCTATGATGTGCTGTGTGGTGAGCGTTCCATAATAGGCAGCAGAGCAGTACGTTTGTGGAAATGGCATACTCGTGGCATTTTGTTGAGGAGACAGTGTCATAAGCTTTAAGTTATCTAAAACATCCACAAACCCCTTCCCCAGTCTTTCACAAACAGGTGGCCTTATATGAGGTATTCTCTAATAGTTAGGGCCAAAAACTTAAACACCCCCCAAAAAGAAACTGGGATTGCGTGATCAATCTGGTCCCTGCAGCCAATTTGGATACCCATGCTGCCAGAGCAAGCCCCCAAGACCCAGAGCATCATCCAGAACAGTGGGGCCATTGAAGATACAACAAAGATTGAATTTTGCTTGCATAGAGCTATCACTCCTCGCCAGTCGATGTCGATAAACACCTCCTGAAGCTTGCTTAAGCCAGTCTTGTGCAGTACTTCGATGGGTCCATCAACAGCAACATCATCATGAGTCTGGCTAACTCGTGACAATTATGCGGACCCCGTATACACGGTCAGGGGTGGAACATGGGTCCGAGACAGGCACATAATATTCCCTGGTATGGCAGTATATGTGTATATGCTGTTGCGACTTGTTTCGAACCTCAAATCCTGTGTGCCTTTTCATGCTAAGACGTCTTAAACAAATATGACATCAGTTTAAGGCATCGATATTCCTGGATGTCTCTTTCTGGTGCGCCATTGCTAGCTCTCTCAATGTCGGCTGAGTTTTGTCGTCACTCTAATGCCGCAGGGCCTTCAGATTGTCAATGAATCTGTACACAGCATAAAATGTTTGTGTCTGTGTGTGTGTCTGTGTGTGTGTGTGTGTCTGTGTCTGTGTGTGTGTCTGTGTCTGTGTGTGTGTGAGTGTGTCTTTGTGTGCTTGAGTGTGTATGTATGTGTCGTATGGGTTTGTGTGAAGTATGTTTAATGTATGTTTAATGTTTGTAGTGTTTGTGTGTGTAGAATAGTGCTATAAAATGAATAATTATCATAATAGTTCTTCAATCACCCAAACCCGCTTCATCAATGAGTGCTCCACATGCACATTCAGGCAACGTACATGTCTGTACATGTCTGTCCGTCACGGTACTATACTTCTCATTTTCTCCACCAAAAACGGCCTGCTTAACTTAAACGTCATGAACTTCATGTTGAACTGTGTGTGTGCGTGCGTGTGTGTGTGTGTGTATGTGTGTGTGTGTATGTATGTGTGTGTCTGTCGTATGGGTTTGTGTGGAGTATGTTTAATGTATGTTTAATGATTGTAGTGTTTGTGTGTGTAGAATAGTGTTATAAAATGAATAATTATCATAATAGCTCTTCAATCACGCAAACCCGCTTCAAGACTGAGTGCTGCACATGCACATTCAGGCAACGTACATGTCTGTAAATGTCTGGCAGTCACGGTACTATTCTTCACATTTTCTCCACCAAAAGCGGCCTGCTTAACTTAAACGTCTTGAACATCATGTTGAACTGTGCGTGTGTGTGTGTGTGTGTGTGTGTGTTGCATGAATTACGTTTGTTTGTTTGTTTTTTGTTTGTTTGTTAGAAGTATGTGTGTATTTGTTCCATGTGTTGTGTTTGTTCTAACACGTGTGTTATTACGTGTTGTGCATGTGTAGTATGTGTGCGTATGTAGATTGTTTGTGTGTGCGTGCGTCTGTGTGTGTGTGTGTGTGTGTGTTTGTGTAATTATTATACTCCTCCAATCTCGCATTAACTCGCATCATCGATGAGTCATTCACATGTATATTCAGGCTAGTGAATTCATTACCGTCGTCGGCAACTACGAGGTTGCTGGCATGGTAATGTCTGCAGTCGGTCGTAGATGGGAGGGGTGTGTGCACTGTAACTCCACAGGTCTTTTGACTGGCAACCTCACAGTCAACTTCACCACAGATTTCTTTTCACGCTGAAAATGTGAAAAAGACTAACAAAAAGTTTGTGATTCAACATGTATGCCAGAATGCCTTTCAGTCTTATCCTTGTCGTGGTGAAATAAAGCGTTTGCTGTGTTCTTATTAGCGTTGTACGATCTCAGAAAGTTGTTTTTCATCATGTATGCCAGAATGCATGAAAATGTTGAAAATTATCATTCCTTTCACTTTTATGCTCCTCGTGCTGCGATAAAGCGTTTGCTGTGTTCTTAGCGCTGTACGAGCTCAGGAAAGCGGTTTTCTCACACAACTAATGCATGGTCATATAAAACACACAAAACGAATTTATATGCAGTTTTTATGCTCAAAATGTGTAAAATACTAACAAAAAAGTTCTTATTCATCATGTATCTCAGAATGCATGAATGTGATGGAAATTATCATTCCTTTCAGTTTTATGCTCCTCGTGCTGAGTTAAAGCGTTTGCTGTGTTCTTAGCGCTGTACGAGCTCAGGAAAGCGGGTTTCGCACACAACTAATGCATGGTCCTGTAAAACACAAGAAAAATGTATATCAAGTTTTTATGATCAAAATGTGTTAAAGATTAACAAAAAAGTTGTTTTTCATCATGTATGCCAGAATGCATGAAAATGTTGGAAATTATCATTCATTTCACCTTTATGCTCCTCGTGCTGCTGTGGGAGAATTTTTTGTCTTCCACCTATTGATGTTGCCTCAATACAAGTTATTACACATATACTTAAATTTAGTAAAATGAATCAAAGAAAGACTTCTCACTCAGTGCAGATCTGGATGAAGTAGACAAGATTTATTGCAGCAATAAACCCCAAGTGAGCCACCTTAGCAATGCCTAGATTAGAAGTCTAAGCACTACCAAAGACAGACTGAATTCTACAGAAATAATCATGCCTTTTTATACAGTTTTATCCAGAGGAGGTGCCCATCCTTATCACCCCACCTTCGTTAGTTCTCCTCATTCCTGGAAGATGTCCACCTAATTCCTGGAAGATGTTCCCATTATAATCCAACTTTTTCTTATGAATTCTCTTATTATAATTATAGTTTTTATATCTTATTTTATTACGTCATATACCTCGTCATCTGACTCCGCCTCATGCTCATATTATTTCCCATTATGTTTTAATTCCCTTATTAATTGTTTTCCATTATCTTTACATTGTTCTTTCCTCAATTTTTAAAAATAATGGGGCGTTACCTATTTTTACTATACCTTGCGTGGTTTTCCGGTTTGGTCTTCATTTCTCAAGAGACCAACCATGGGTAAGCATCTCCCTCGTATTGCTTTCACTCAATCTTTTAGGCCCATAAGGCCGGAGTCCAGCACTCCAGCGCCATCCATCCAAAGGCCTGACTGCTATGTATCCGTTGGCACTCAGACCGATTTTAAGGTGTCTGTTGGTACCCAAACAGATTTTCCTCCCGTGCCTATGACACTTTTGAATCATGGTCATTCTACTTTTATTCCTCTGACTGATCTCCCTATTGGAGTTGTGCTGGCTCATAGGAGGTTTGATGTGTAATTCTTTTCTTTTACTGTTAATGTTACAGGCCCCTTATGTTATTCTTTACTTTTATTTTGGGGCATATATTTTGTATTCTACTATATGCTTTTATAAACTATGTTTAATGTACTTTTATTTCTTATGTTTCTTTCTTTATTAAACATGATGCACATACCAGCGTCTGGACGTGGGATTATGTCCAAATAGTCTACACAATATATTTCTTGGGGTATTTTTAGTAGGGTATTTTTCCCCAACTGTGGTTACTCCAAGTATCCTAGTTACTATCTGATCCAGTGTCTCCTTCTAACTGTCTTTGCGCTGCCTCGAGTCTGGTTTGCTTGTGTTCTCTTTGTCTGACTTGGGCTTTCGTTCTGTGAGATGGTCCTGCATGTTCCGTTTCTGCTTCTTCGTTGTCTAGCTCAGCTTCCCAATCTTGGATATCTTCTTGGGGCCACTCCGGCCAATATCCCTGTTCTCCTTCTGGCTCTTCTGTCCACCGCAGTCCTTCAGTGCGTTCGTACGGATCTGGAGCTTGTCGTCTGGGTCTTTCGTTGTCCTCTCTGGATTCTGGTTGAAGGTTTGAAGGTCCCACTTGTGGAGATTCTTCAGTGTTCTCCTGTGGTATTCTATCCCTTACCTGGTCAGGATTTGATGCCTTGCAACAATGATTTAGGTGGTACCATATGTCTTTTCCTTTAACCTTCACAGCAGTTGGAGTTGCCAATACCACCTTGTATGGTCCTTCTCTTCTGGCTTGATTCCACCTTCTTCTGAACACTCGGAGAAATACCCAATCACCAGGCCGTACCGTTCTTTCGTCTGCTTCTTCTGCGTCTTCTGCGTTGTTAGCTGCTCTCTGCCTTGTACTGTCACTGAATGTGGCTCCCTTCACCTGTTGGAAAATAACTTTGTGTATTTCATATAAGTGTTTTACATAATGATCAAGCTCACTCTGGAGTTGCGCAAGGGTAGGGCCTTTATAGGGCCCCCGAACAAAAGACGTGAGCATAGGTCTGCCTGTAAGCATCTCATGCGGTGTTAGATGCGTGTTTTTGTTAGTTTGTGATCTCATGCACATTAGAGCTAATGGCAGGGCTTGGAACCAATTCATACCTGTATCGGCACATATTTTGGCCAATTTCATTTTTAAAATCCCATTTGCCCTTTCCACCATCCCCTGAGATTGGGGGTGGTAAACACATCCAAATCTATGCTTAATATTTAACCATTGCGTTACTCTCTGTACTATTTTGTTCGCAAAGTGCCTACCATTGTCTGAACTGATTGTGTCCGGAATTCCAAACCTGGGTATTACTTCCCTACACAGAAACTTTGCCACTGCTGTTGCATCTTCCTTAGCTGTTGCTACGGCTTCTACCCATCTACTGAATCTATCTACTACTACCAAGATGTATCGTTTCCCTTGTATTCGGGGTTCCCGCATGTCTACATAATCAAACATTATATATCTGAATGGCCCATCTGGTTCTGGGATGTGTCCTATCGGTGACGTGAAATGCTTCCTATTGTTAAATCTAGCACAAATGTCACAAAACTGTGATAGCGTTCGATTAACCATTGGACCTAAATATGGCGACCACCATGCCTTTTGGATTCTCCTTATTACTTCCCCTCTTGCTACATGATCATTACCATGAGCTTGTCTTATCAAGGTTATGAGGAAACTTTGTGGAGCTACAAAACGGCCGTCTGCACTCTGCCATACATTAGTATCTCCATCTTTTCTTGCTCCCCTTGTGAGCCATTTACGAATCTCATCTCCTGACGCCGTGGCCTGCATGTCTGCTAGTGAGGACATATCTGGTGCAGGAGGTGCATAGTCTTCAGGTATAAGTAACAACCTGTCCTCTGGCTCCGGACTGGAGCCTGGTTCTTCATCAGGATCAATGCTTGACTCAGATGAACTAAGTTCGTTGTCTGCTTGTGGACTAGGTTCTGTTTGTGTTGTTGATTCTGGCATCATGTTTGCTTGATTTACTGCTGCTTTCTTTGCTGCTTCATCTGCTGCTTCGTTTCCATCACTAACAAAGGTACCATCTTTTCTGTGTGCTGCACATTTGACTATAGCTAGTTTAGATGGTAGTTTAATTGAGCTTAACAGTTCTGCTATTGCCTCTCCATGTACAACTGATGTTCCGTCCGCTCGTTTGTAACCTCCTTGTGCCCATATGGGCCCGTACAAATGGCATATTCCATATGCGTAAGCTGAATCAGTATATATTGTACAGGCCTTCCCTTCTGCTAGCTTACAAGCTTCAGTTAAGGCGAGCAACTCAGCTAACTGGGCCGAACAGGGTTGTGGCACATGTTCTGCCTGCATAATTTTAAAACTTCCTCCTTCTAAGGTCGGTGTTACTACAGCGTAGCCTGCTTTGTTACTGTCTCCATCCCTGAAACATGATCCATCTACAAAAAATATACAGTCTGGGTGAGACAGAGGTTGATTTTCTAAATCTTGGCGCGTTTTTAAATGTTCTGCTGACACCAGGTGGCAATCATGAGGATCCCCCTCAGCTGGCGTCATCATACGATCTGCTGGATTTACTGTTTGGCACCTTCGTATAGTTAGTTCTGGTGCAGCAAGTATTACATCATATCCTGTTCTTCTAGCATTCGTAATTACGAATGATGGACTGGTGAGGAGTGCGTGTAGTGCATGAGTGGTATATAGCGTTACAGGATGTCCCATAGTAATGGATGCTGCTTTTTGATAAGCAAATGCAGCTACTGCCACCCCTCTGTAGCAGGGAGGCATGCCTTTTTCTATATTATCCAGTGCTGTACTGTAATATGCAATCGGCTGTTTGCTAGGGCCCTGCTGTTGAGTTAGAACTCCTGTGGCAAAACCGCCACGCTCTGAGACATAAAGATGGAAAGGTTTATTGTATTTTGGACTGGCTAATGCTGGTGCAGTACAAAGCTCTCTCTTTAACTGTTCAAAGGCCTCCAGCGCCTCAGGGGTCCATTCTAATACTGCACTTCATTTGTCCAGCTGTCTTGATCAATACTCGTAGATGTGCCGTTTTCATTGCAAAATCGCAAATCCAGTCTCTGCTGAATCCAACCATACCTAGGAAGGACAGCATTTCTTTTACAGTCCGTGGTTTAGGGGCTTTCAGTATCGCTTCAATGTGTTCTGGAGAGATGTGCCTAGATGTTCCCTTCAGTACTCGACCTAAATACTCTACCTCTTGCCTACAAAACTGTAGTTTCTCTTTGCTGACTTTATGTCCATTTTCAGCTAGTACAGTCAGGACTCTTAGTGAATCTGCGTCGCATTGTTCTCTGGTTGTACTACAAATTAGAAGGTCATCGCAGTAACGAAGTAAAGTGCTTTTGATGTTTACTGCCGCCAGGTCTTGAGTTAGTACTCGATTAAATATTGATTGATGTTCGCAGTAACCTTGCGGAAGACGATTGTAGGTCAATTGTTGTCCTTCGTAGGTGAAGGCAAACAAGTGTTGTGATACTGGATGTAGCGGAATGCTAAAAAATGCTGAACATAAGTCTATGACCGTATACCACTGAGTGTCCTCTGGTATATTGGACAGTAGCGTGTGAGGATCAGGTACCACGGGTAATTCTGCTTCTACAATTTGATTTATGGCTCGTAAATCATGCACAAGTCTCCATTTGTCTGAGTTGGGCTTCCTGACAGGAAATATGGGGGTGTTGCAAGGGCTTTTGGTGGGTTTTAACACTCCAGCCTTTAACAGTCCATCTATAGTAGGTTTTATCCCTGCTATTGCTTGAGGTGTCAAAGGATATTGTCTTTGATAAGGCAATTTTGCATTTGGTCTTATTTTTATTAGGGCTTGTCCTCCGGACTTAACTAATCCTACATCTGTGGGATGCTTTGTCCATAGCTTTTCTGGGATAGTCTTTAGCAGCTCTTCCTCTAATGCTAATTCCCTCTCATCTACCTGTCCTACCACTTCAACTGGCATTTGTGTGTGTGATGACAACGGAATGTTACACATCCCCCTCTGAGGGGGAGGGTGTGTTGTCAACAAAGTGTTCCCATCTATCTGTGTGTGTGTAGCCCTTATTCTATCTATTCCTGAAAATATTATTTTCAAAAATCTTCGATCTGGTGATATATGTACAGATGGGTTAGGGGTTTGTTCCCACTCAGTTACTTCTGCTGCTTGCTTAACCATTAGTCCCAATTCTTTAGACTGTGCATTTTCCCCAACCAATAAAGAGATGTGGGATGCTGTATTTGGTACTTGATGCCAATGTTCCATCTGTTCAGTTAGGTGTACAGTGATGGCTGCTCCAGGGGCACCAACAATTATGTCGCCTAATGTCACATCCTTGACAGTGTTCTCCATTACATCTGACCATAATTGAGCATACTCTCCATCCTGACTCTCTTGATCGTAGTGCATGGTACAGTGCAATGGTAAAGTTACTCTTTTGCATTCTGGTCGTCGTTGTATAATCCATTCTTCCATTATAATCCATTCTAACCTTTGTGCATGTTGAGCTCCTTTGCCTGTGCACAACAGCCAGTATACTGTATCTGGGTTTTTGTGGTTTTCAGTAGTCTGTAAGAATTGTCCTATCGTCACATATAGTTCTTTAGTATTGCATTGAATTTTAGCCTTGAGCTTACACAGCAGATCTCTTCCCAGTAAGTTCACTGGTGTTGTGGGTGAAAACAGTAAGGGTGCAGTTATAGTGGTGTCTTCTAACGTTATTATCTGGGCTCTGTAAAGTGCAATACTTGTGATAGTCCCGAGAAGCCGGTGGTTTTTATCGTATTGCCTGAGAGAGGGAGCTTTGAGCCTTTCAATCCTATACATGAGTAAGTTGCGCCCGTGTCAATCATAAATGGAATTGGCTGCAAATTATTTATAGACACCATTACGGTTGGTTCTTGTTGTGGATGCAATGTAGAGACGTACTGCATCCGCTCCCCCTCTGGCTTCTCTGGGCCTCGTCAATTCCAGTTCTGAGGTCCCATCCAGGGACCTGTCCATTGATTCTGTGGTTGTCCTCGCATTCGAGCTCCTGCAGGTTGTCGTGGGCCAGGAGGTCCCATGTTTCCTCGAGGTGCCTGACCTGCACCATATGGCCCTTGAACTTGAGGTTCATTTTGAGCTCCCCATGTTGCTTGTGGACAATTTCTTCTAACATGTCCTGCTCCTCCGCAGTGCCAGCATGCCATGTCCTGAGTGTTTGGACCCATCTGCCCTGGGGTGTTCATTCGAAATTGTTGTCTTCTTGGTTGCTGTTGATATGGTCCTCTTTGTCCCCTGCCTCCAAAAGACCTAGGGCCCTGTCCTTGCCACCTCATAGGTGGGTTTTGTCCTTGCTGGTTTCCTGTGTACACATAAGTTGGAGGGGCTTGGATTTCCACTGGTTGTTGCACTTGCTGTACTGGTCCAGCAGGGGGCGCTGCTGCTTCTGGTACCATCACAGCTGCTTGAACTTGGCTTTTTCCTCTTTCTTTCTCTTTTTTCTTTGCCGCTGCCAGTTCTCCCAGCTGTATCTTGTGTAACTGGGTGGCAATTGACTCTGCAGCTTCCTTGGCCTCTTTTCTCTTCTTCAGATGCTGGTCCATGTAATGTGCAATGTTTGCCTGGAACGTGTCCCATGGCAGTGTGTTCAGTCCTACCACCCCTTCTAGGGCTGTCTGAACCTCTTAAGGCATTCGCTTTTTCAGCATCATTCGGAACAGGCTCTTACTTGTGTCCGTTTGGTCCCATGAGCCTCCTGTCTCTTCTCTCCACTTGGTTTGGAAGTCGTTAATGAATTTTACAACATTCTCGTTTTCTCCCACTGCTATTGATTCCAGTTTTCCTGGATCCATTTTGGTGAGAAGTCTTTCGCAGGGCGTTCCATATCTTGTTCCTGTGTGGGCCAAATGCTAGGGTATCCCCTGCATCTTGTCCTGCTAGTGTTAGCAACTGGGCATCATCCAATATCTCCATGGTTTTCACTTTCCCAATCGTTTGTGCCACGATGGCTTTTATGTCTCCTATGGCTAGGAGGTGTCCAGTGGTTTTCTCCTCAAACTGTGTTATCCATCTTTGAGCTCCATTACACAGGTCTGGAAGTTGATTAATCAGGCCTGTCATATCCATGCATGACCATGGCACATATTGATACTGGTTTCCTTTTGATACCAGTGGGTATTGTGAAGCTTCGGGGTGTTCTTCTGAGTCTTCTCCTTCCTCTTCACAGTGTTCAACATGCCTTTGTCACCTGTACTTGTTTCCATAGGGAAGTGTTAGTTGGTATGGTCCGGTGTACCTGCTTGAAAGTCTCTTTATACGTGCAGATCTTCTTATCACACCTGGTCTTGATCGAGCTTCTTTTGTTTTCTTTAAGGCGTCCTCTAATTCTTTGTCGAATTGTTCCTTCAGTCGACTGATCTCTTCGTCAACAGCCTTGTTATTATAGGCATCTCTTTCGGCTGTATTAGGAACTTCATGTTGATATTCGTTGCTCTGTACTGGTCTTTTTTCTCTAGGGTATGCTGGGCTAGTGTGTTTAGACACACTCGCTTGTCCTTTTTCCATTCTTCTTCTTGCAGCGCTTTCAGGTTCAATGAACATGTACCCCTTCACTCTTTTTTCCACTGCCTTGTGTTGTTTTCCTTCACTCATTTCACCTTCCTCGGTTTCTGGGTGATCTGTGTCTGACTCATTTGGTGATGATAAGAGTGACCCTTTGGGACTTAGATTAGTCTGGCTTCCATTACCTGGTTTTCCTTCTTCTTCTTTCCCCGAAGGATATTTCTCTTCAGTATGGTTCATTACCCTTTCTTCAGGTGCGACGTGTTGCTCACCTCTGCGCCCTTGTATTTCAGACAGGTATTACTCATTCTCTTCTTCCAATCTTCTCATATCTCTCTGTAGCTTTTCAATTTCTCTTGACTCACGTGGCTCTGTCCTTCTCCCGTTGCTCCATTCTTCTTCATTCTGCTGCTGGGCCTGGGGGCTGTTACTTCTTGTCTTTCAGCTTGTCGGTTCATCCGCTCCATGTCACATGGTGTTACTGTAATCTGTCCTTTCACATGTCCTTCGAATCCCCAGGTTCCTTTATCATGCTCGTGCAGTTCCTGTATGGGATACATTCCTCTATCCATCTGTTGCATGATCTATCCTTCTGATCATCTTTTCTTGTGTCTTGTCTCTCTTTTTCATTTTTCTCCTTTTCCTTTCCTTCCTTTTCAAACCATTCAACAATCTCTAGCTTTTGTTCTAGTTTCATCCTTTCCTTGCTGTTCTTTCCTTTGGTTGTATGTCTCAGCATTTCCTTTATTTCCTTGCAACATTCCACCTTAAAGGTTCCTTCTTTGGGCTGATATATTTCTGATATATTTTTCATCTTCTTTATGCTTGGCTATAATTATTTCCGCAGGTGTCATTGGCTTTGGCCATGCATTCTTTCCGCGGTAGAATATCTTCTCCATCACACTCTTCTGTTCTAATTTATGACTAGGATTTTTATGCTTCTTTTCTCTTTTATTTATTAGAGTTCTTTTATGAGTTACTTTTTGCTTGCTATCGTTTTCCAATAACTGCTTTTTCTTTATGTATTTTTTAAGCATTAATTATCCATCAATATCATAATCAGAGGCGTAACAATTTTGTCAAGGGTCTGAAAAATTACTCTTCTGTCAGGGCCCACAGGTATGAGAGTAAATTCACTGTTATTACTAATCTTCCACTCACGACACAGCACTAGCGGACTAGCTCCAGCTTTGTTTAGTCGGTATCTCTTTACTATTTGTCCTTCTGCTTTTTCATCCAATCGTAGCACGTCAAAATCTGGGTGTGCTGGCAGTAGAGAAATGAGTGGAGTGAAAAAGGGGGGTCCACCTATTCCTCTAAATTCTAGCGTACTATTTATTACCTTTAAATTAATTTCTTTTGATATTAACCCTATGAAGAAACTCATTTCCTCATGCTGAACTGTGATGTAAGTATTACAGTATGTGTATTGCAATTACGATCTAACACATCAGGTATTAACGAAAGTCTAAGTGTCCACTTTCTCTCGTTACACTCTTTTTCTGAAATTAAATCCTTTCCTGGATTACTCAATAACCATCTGTATGTTTCACTCTGACTTAACTCCGAGACTCTAATCTCCCGTTCGCACTTTCCTATTATTCCTTCTTCTTCTATCTGCTCATCCCAATTAATCTCTCTACATCCCTCTGGATGACTCCGACAGTCAGGGCAGTCCGGATTATGCTCCTTCTGAGGACTACAACCCTACTGAGCCTGTTATGGACCGGGCCTCTGGATCCTTGATGCAATATCTACAGGAGAAAGGCCTCACTTATTTTAGGAAGGGTGACTCCAAGCCTGGTCCTTCTAAAAGACTGCGTTTGGAGGCAGATAGTCCTCCTCAATCTTTTAGGCCCATAAGGCCGGAGTCCAGCACTCCAGCGCCATCCATCCAAAGGCCTGACTGCTATGTATCCGTTGGCACTCAGACCGATTTTAAGGTGTCTGTTGGTACCCAAACAGATTTTCCTCCCGTGCCTATGACACTTTTGAATCATGGTCATTCTACTTTTATTCCTCTGACTGATCTCCCTATTGGAGTTGTGCTGGCTCATAGGAGGTTTGATGTGTAATTCTTTTCTTTTACTGTTAATGTTACAGGCCCCTTATGTTATTCTTTACTTTTATTTTGGGGCATATATTTTGTATTCTACTATATGCTTTTATAAACTATGTTTAATGTACTTTTATTTCTTATGTTTCTTTCTTTATTAAACATGATGCACATACCAGCATCTGTGTGCCTCTTTCTTATCTCTGTGTCATTCCTGACTCCACTGCACACCGGTATCTGCACATCTTTAGCTACGTGATTTATTATCTAATGCGCACGTTGTCCCTTCTAGGTGCTTTCCCCGTACGTTTGTTGACAATTATAATATATGTTTTTTAATTAAATTACGTGTGACGTGCACCTTTTTTCTGTGTCTTTAGATTCGCCTGGTACACTGAGTATCTCTATCTCCTTACTGTGGCCCCCTGTGCCTGCTCTTCTTATCTCTCTCGTTTTTCCTGGTATCTTGTGCATGGGTCCTTCTCTGCTTAATTTTTTATCCTTTGTTATTCAATATAATATTATTAAGGTCAATGTTATGTTGATTAATATTGTCATATTGTTACATTACAAATATATTTTACTAAAATATGCTTGCACTGCGATAAAGCGTTTGCTGTGTTCTTAGCGCTGTACGAGCTCAGGAAAGCGGTTTTCTCACAGAACTAATGCATGGTCATATAAAACAGACAAAACGAATTTATATGCAGTTTTTAATGCTCAAAATGTGTAAAATACTAACAAAAAAGTTGTTATTCATCATATATGCCAGAATGCATGAATGTAATGGAAATTATCAATCCTTTCAGTTTTATGCTCCTCGTGCTGAGATAAAGCGTTTGCTGTGTTCTTAGCGCTGTACGAGCTCAGGAAAGCGGTTTTCTTACACAACTAATGCATGGTCACTTAAAACACAAAATAATTTTATATCAAGTTTTTATGATCAAAATGTGTAAAATACTAACAAAACACTTGTTATTCAAGATTTATGCCAGATTGCATGAACGTGTTGGAAATTATCATTCCTATAAGTTTTCTGCTTGTCATGCTGCGATAAAGCGTTTGTTATGTTCTTAGCACTGTACGAGCTCAGGAAAGCGGGTTTCGCACACAATTAATGCATGGTCATATAAAACACAAAATAAATTTATATGCCGTCTTTATGCTCAAAATGTGAAAAAGACTTTCAAAAAAAGTTGTTATTCAACATTCATGCCAGATTGCATGAAAGTTTTGGAAATTATATGTGCTTTAAGTTTTATACTTGTCATTCGGAGATAAAGCGTTTGCTGTGTTCTTAGAGCTGTACGAGCTAAGGAAAGCGGTTTTCTCTCACTATTAATGCATGGTCATGTAAAACACACAAAACGAATTTATATGCAGTTTTTATGCTCAAAATGTGACAACGACTAACAAAAATGGTGTTATTCATCATGTATACCAGAATGCATGAAAGTCTTGGAAATTATCATTCCTTTCACTTTCATGCTCCTCGTGCTGCGATAAAGCGTTTGCTGTGTTCTTAGCGCTGTACGAGCTCAGGAAAGCGGTTTTCTCACACAACTAATGCATGGTCATGTAAAACACACAAATCGAATTTATATGCAGTTTTTATGCTCAAAATGTGAAAAAGACGTTGTTATTTAACATGAAAGCAAATGCATGAAAATGCCGGAAATTATAATTCCTTATTCCTTTCACTGTTAGGTTGCCGTCTTCTTAGAGGTGTCCATGCGTAGGAAACCGTTTTTTTTTCACACCTAATGAATGTTCGGGCATGTAAAACATACACAACAAGGTCATATGCAATTTTCATGCTCTAAATGTGTAAAGGAATAACAAAAGAAATTGTAATTCAACATGTATGCCAGAATTCTTGAATGTTTTGGAAATGATTTCTTTCGCTTTTGTAATATACAGAAATCTAATTTTCACTTCATGTGAAAGGTCGTTTTCACCCTTATGTTTTTACATACAGGTAATAAGGAAGCAATGTTAAAATGATTAATGAAGTTATAAACTTGCTAAATTAATACATAGCGTAATAGATCACACTCGAACGTCAATTAAATTTCTAGTTTTATTTGTCAAATACACAAAACATGATATTCAGAGAAATGCTTTGACAACGGTGCATAAAAACAGAAAAGAGTATTCAAACAAAGAATATAACTATAATAATAAATTAATAGACTATGAATAAGAAAACGTGCAAATAATTATGAAATAATGAAAAAAATTATATAAATACAGAAAACAGCTTTTGGTTTATAGTTTATAGAATTAAGTAATGAGGATACCTTCTGTAAGCAATGGGTAGGGACAGAAGAGAGGCAGCGCATACATGGGAAAATGGTGGAAGATCGAGGTACGCTTCCGCCAATGCAGGTCAGAGGCCTGAGTACTTCTGATGGCGGGTTACCCAAGGAATGATGCGGTGGGAGGTAATATTTTGGTAGTGGAGAGACATACATCATGAACACATGAGGCTTTAGCATGTTGTTTGCTTTATGTGTTCAAAAGCCAGCCTGTTTGAGCCAAGTTCAAGTAGCCGTTTATTTCATTTTAACCATAAATAGTTTAGTACACAGTGAAACGAAACAACGTTTCTCTAGGACCAATGTCCTACATACAGCATTACCATCATGAATGAACAAACACTAGATGAATAAACAACCGAAATAGCTGCTTAGCTGTGACAAGAAAGATTGACATTTTTAAGTCAACAGAAAACTATGTTCTATCCCCTGAAAAAAGCGACAACATGAAGTGCTCATTCAAATGTGCAAACAAGAGTTAGAATGTCACAACATGACACATTTCATTACTTTGTGCTAATGACATAATGAGTTGAGGTAGTGGGAAGAGAAACAGTAACCAGGACACATTCGTTTGAAATAGCAGCAAAGATCAAATAGTTTTGTGCATATAACAAGTAACAAGGTATAAGAAGGTGGTGTATGGACATAAGCTTCCCCCCAATGCAGGTTGGAGCCCTGAGTACTACTGATGAATCTACGGTGTGAAGAATGTAGGAATGATGCGGTATAAGGTAATGTTTCTGTTGTGGAGAGACATAGCTGATGGGATCCAAAAGCGAGGCTGCTTGAGCCAGGTTCAAGTAGGCTTTTATTTTCATTTTAACCATATAACCATATTAAGTACACAGTGAAACCAAATAAAGTTCCTTCAGGACCATGGTCCAACATAAAACATAAATTTAAATTATGAAAGAAAAAAAAAACTAACTAGCTAACTAAGCAACCTATTTATCTGTCTAGCTGTGACAAGACAGATTGACATTTTTAAGTTTGTTCAGTTTATCTGTTCAGTCTCTATGGGCAATTTCTTAGATGGTTGTTGATCAGTGTGTTTGTGCGAGTATGAATAAGAAAACGTGCAAACAAGTATGAAGTAAGAACAAAGTACTTCTCATGGCGGGTCAGCCTAGGAATGATAGGTGTGAGGTAAGTTTTCAGTAGTGACTGGATCCCAGCATCATACAATACAAATGAACATCATGAATGAACAAAAACTAACTAGCTAACTATGCAACCTAATTAGCTGCCTAGCTGTGACAAGACAGATTGACATTTATAAGTTAACAGAAAACTAAGTTCTATACAAAAAAATAAGAGACAACATAAAGGTTTGGTTCAAATATGCAAACAACGTGACAACATGACACATTTCATTACTGTGTGCTGATGACATAATGAATTGAGGTAGTGGGAGGAGAAACAGTAACCAGGACAGATTCCTTTGAAGTAGCAGCAAAGATCAAATAGTTTTGTGCATATAAAAAGAAATGGATATTGTGCAAAAGCTGGGTCTTCCTCAGCCTTCTCAGGAAGAGGAGACGTTTTTAATACTATTGTTGGCTGTTGAGGGACC
>QNUK01001163.1:0-55000 GCA_013621035.1 Clarias magur | reverse complement strand
AGAAGGCTTGATATTTAATTTCTTATGCCTTTTGTTATTTGATGCTTACCCAGGCCCCCTATTTTACTGTACTTTTATATGTTGGGCCTTATACTTTGTGTTCACTATGTAGGTGCACATGCCATTTTATTTTGTGCCTACTCTTATTAAACTTATTATTCATTAAGCTGAGTGTGTGTCTTTTGGTTATTTGTCTGTGTCCCTTTAAATTTGACATGTCTGCACATGTATCCAGCCCCTGTTACATCACAGTTAAGATCACCCCATGTCTGAGGAGATTACCTCATGTCTGGGGCTATTAGCATTACATAATGTCTAGGGCTAACATCAGCTGACATTACATCATGTCTAGGGACATCAGGTACTTTTGGATGCTCAGGGTACAAAGATTACATCATCCCTAGGGTCTGTTTGGTACACACTGTCCCCTAAGCATCTCAAATCCAAGATGGCTACCTGTCTAAAGTTCGTTTAAGTTCATGCTGCCTGTTCTTGCTACTGTGACATCACACTGTCCTTAGCTCACCTCTGTCTCCTTACCTTACCTCTATGTTCTTCTACTAAGATTAATAGTTTCTATCATATTGTTGCATGCACAAGTATATTTAATTAAAATATGCTCACATATTTCCCCCTCTGTGACTTTTAAGTCACATAAAGAAAAATAAAGCAAAGAAAATAGAAAATAATGCTTACACATTATACCAACTTAAAACTTAGCTTATGAGCCTTACATGTTACTACCGAGAAAGAAATAACAGAAAAAAGAAAATAAACCCTACATATTGAACCTTATTACGAAAAGAAACCTTACTTAACCTTAAACTATGCATGCAAAAATTACTAAATCAAATTTAAACCATTAATTCAAAGGAAACTTACTAAATCAATGAACTGAATCTTAAAACTCACATATTACCCCCTCACCAAACATCAGTCTAAGAGAGGTAAGCAAAAGATGAGTAAACTTAGCATAAACGACTATATGAGAGTACAATAAGCATGCAATTGGTAAGATACAAAGAGTACAGAGGTGGACGAAAAAGCCTTCCGTATAGCCAATTTAGAAGGAAAAATTCCCACCTTGCCAGCTTTTTTGTGCTCGACAGTGCATTCACCACCAGGACTCGACTTCTGTACAATACATGTATAACAAGGACATTTGAAACCATTAAAGCCATTTAAGCACTCCGTTAGGGTCCCTGTAAATCAAGGAGAGCGTGTCAAGACTTTCAGTCCTTTCTTCAGTCCATGCCTTGCGATCCTCTTCAGTAAATTCGATTACATGCAGGTCCTTAAAGCACATCAGCTGTGATAGTGGAATTCGGTTCATCCTGCCCGTCTCCTGACGTAAAAAGTCTAGCCAGACTTCATCAGCGTTCGGAAGAGCTTCCAGTGCACATTACAAAGTGGTTGGTGTATTTGTCCATAAAATGTCATCTCCCAACATCACTTTAGTTATGGTCTTATCTGCTGCCATGTATACATCGTCAAATTCAATTACCCCACAGATATCATATCCAACCCAATTCTCTTCGATCCCAGTACCTCTATAGAGGCCTAGCTTCAGATGTCTTCCAAGCTGATATGAAGTTGTTACCAGACGAAGTCCTCTGCTTATGTCCAGGTCGAACGTTTCCTGTCTCCTTGACTTGATCCATTTGAAGTCTCTTGTCAAGACGTTGGCCATCGCGATGAACTTCTTAGTCCCCATCGGACGGTGTGGGAACCAGTCGACCAGATCATATCTTAGGTCTGCCCATCTTCTTGTTGGGGTCTGTTCCAGAACCTTCCTCCATGCATCTCGGCAGACTGTACAGGAAACTATCCATCGTGGGTCAGGTACCGGTTCCATCCTGCATACATACGTGTATAACAGAGACAGGACAAAAATACAACAAAAACACACAAAACATATTTCTTCTTCTAATACTACTTTTTTTTTTGTATAGTTTCTTCAAAATTTTAAGTTTGTTTGATTAACATACTATGCTAAATAAACTCAGTATACATGTGAGTAATAAATATACAGTCATTTTGTCCATCATGTAGCAGCGGTAATCGTTTGTGTTCACTTCATTTCCACGTAAATGGAGTCTGCCTCCCAGTCGTCATCTGGTGGTGTTTGTTCGTGATATTCCACAGTCATTGTATATTGTCCCACCATTCTTTGAATGCTTGCTTTCGCCAGGGGGATAATGCAACATGACAATATAAGCAGAGTTCCCAGTACTATCAAAATAATTGTGCCTAGTTTCACAAGTAGTCCATACCAATTTGAAGGATTCAGCCAATCAAACCAGGAAGTCCATGCATTATTCCTCTGTACGTCTTGAATGATTTTAACATTTTCATCTCTCATGTCCCTCATGGCTCTCAAAAGCTTAGTTATGTTACCATCTGGGCCTGTGTCTTGGAATGTATGTACAACATTCTTCTCCAATTAAGGCACATACTCCTCGTTGAGGTGCCAGCATCGTGTCCAGGGCGAATCTATTCTGTGTAGTCATTAATGTATTTCTATCCAATTGTTCCTGAACCAGTCCTAAGACTCCTAAAGTGTGATTCCAAAATCTTTGTTGATTGTAATAAAGTAGGTTGATCCATCTTGCATTTTTTGAAATTTGAACCCATGGCAAGAAGATTGTCGTGAATGCTCCTCCTACCCTGTTTATAGCCTCATGCTCAGTTGGTACACCAACTGGAATACCATCCCAGGTCACTGATAGTCCTCCATCTCTATCAAACTCTTTCCATGCCGATATTTCCTTTCCAATTGTTTTCACAAACTTGTCTTCACGTTTATTCCATCTGTGTTTCTTGCCATATAGTCCTACTACAATCAAATCAAAATAGTACTGGAGCACAACACCCACCCCAGTTATTTGGTAAGTTTTGTCTAACTGTCGTTCCTCCACAGTACCAGAATATGTCTGCCAGCGGTGTTGTTCCAGCGCTTAAATCTGGTTGTTGCTCTTTTACTATCTCACTGCATGTCAGACTATCTGTTTTATTGTCGCATATCTGGTGCATTTCTATGAAGAATCCTGCTGCTGGCTGTGTTTCATTGCAACTTGGTGATAGATCTCCCATTTCAATGCTTCATTTGAGTAGATGCATAAAGGATAGCGTTGTTGTGTAAGGTGTTATTTCTCTTTGTACAGCATCTAATGTTCCTACAGGCTGATATGAACATTTGCTTATGTTTTGCATCCATTCAGGGCCATAATGTATAGCAGCTGAATGCAAAAGACAGCTAATAGGGCACAATTGTTCACTGTATGTTGGATTGTCTATACATTCCCTTGTTCCATGTGTTATCACCACACGTGGGGGCCTATTGCTTCTATCATGACACACAATGCAGTTTCGCGTGGTTACGGATTCAGCTGTAAATTTCAACCATTGGAAGAACATGTCATTCTTCCATGTCTGGTCAGATTCTGCTTGATTTTTGGGTAATTTCTTTGTTATCTGCGGAATTATTGTTACATATTTTATTGATTCAATATTTGATATATTGGGCTGGTCGGGCGCATTTGCATAGCATCCCTTCCATCCTGCAAGTGAAACACATACTCCTCTAATTTCGCCGTCTATTGAATTCTCAAATGCGCACAAACCGTTGGAACATGGTACAACTTCTATTAGTCCATCTAATGCTGCCATCTGTGCTTTATTCCAATATGCCTTTTTTCTCATTTCTATGTAAATGCGCACTCTTTCTTCTGGGGGTTGTGTATTATCAACCTCTATTTGGTAGGTTGCTTCCCAAAATCCTGTTCTTTCCCCACTGTCCAATCCAGTTACTATTCTAGCTCTAGTTATTGTAGCTAATGCACAACGTATTTGTCTCTCTTCATTAGTCCATTTCGGTTGGTTTCTCTCATTCTTAGTAGCACCACTGTTAATTAGACCAATCATGAAGAGGATTCCTATACCCATAGACCTCCTTCGTTTCAGGAGGCAATAAGAGGGTGGTTTCTCCATTTGGATCACAACGGTGACACGTGGGACTATGGCCAAATAACCTACACAATATTTTTCTTGGGGGGGGTTTTGTTGGGTATGTTCTTTCAACTGTAGTTGGTTTAAATAATTTAATCACTATCTGAGCCAGTGTTAACTTCTAACTGATTTAATTTAATCACTATCTGAGTATTCTACAACTCTAGGTGTGGGATCTTCTTCTGACTGTCTACGCACTGTTTCAATTCTGGCACGTCTATGCTCTCGCTGTCTAACTTGGGCTCTTGTTCTAAGGGACGGTCCTCCTTGTTCTGCTTCTGCTTCTTCTTCTTCAAGCTCTGCTTCCCAATCTTGTATATCTTCTTGGGGGATCTGGTGCTTGTTGCCTGGGCCTTGTGTCACTCTCCTGGGAACCTGATTGCAAACCTGAAGGTCCTGCTCGGGGAGACTCTTCAGTGTCTTCCTGAGGTTCCCTGTCCCTTACCTGGTCTGGGTTTGGGGCCTTACAGCAATGATTTAAATGGTACCATACATCTTTACCTTGGACTTTTACTGCAGTTGGAGTTGCCAACACCACCTTGTATGGTCCTTCCCTTCTAGCTTCGTTCCACCTTCTTTTGAATACTCGAATAAACACCCAGTCCCCAGGTAGCACAGTTCTCTCTTCTATGTCCTCTTCCTCAGCGTCATCAGCTGGATCAGCTACCCTCGGTCTGGTGTTGTCATGTATTGTGGCTCCCTTAACCTGTTGGAAAATAACTTTGTGTATTTCAGATAAGTGCTTCACATAGTGACCAAGTTCACTCTGTAGTTGTTCAAGTGTGGGGCCTTTATAGGGCCCTCGAACAAAGGATGTAAGCATAGGTCTGCCAGTAAGCATTTCGTGCGGTGTTAAATGTGTGTTGCGGTTAGTTTGCGATCTCATACCCATCAAGGCTAATGGCAAAGCTTGAAACCAATTCATACCTGTTTCTGCACATATTTTAGCCAATTTCATTTTCAGAGTTCCATTTGCTCTCTCTACCATCCCCTGAGATTGGGGGTGGTACACACATCCAAACCTGTGCTTGATGTTCAACCACTGAGTCACTTTCTGTACTATCTTGTTTGTGAAGTGTTTCCCATTGTCTGAACTGATTGTGTCTGGGATTCCAAATTTTGGTATCACTGCCCTACACAGGAATTTTGCTACTGCCATTGCATCTTCCTTAGCTGTTGCTACGGCTTCTACCCATCTGCTAAATCTATCCACAATCACTAGGATGTATCGTTTCCCTTGTATTCTGGGTTCCCCCATGTCCACATAGTCAAACATTATATGCCTAAACGGCCCATCTGACTCTGGAATATGTCCTATTGGTGATGTGAAGTGTTTTCTAAGGTTATATCTAGAGCATATGTCACAAAACTGTGACAGAGTTCGATGAACCATAGGTCCTAGATAAGGTGACCACCATGTCTTTTGGATTCTTCTTATTACTTCTCCTCTTGCTACGTGATCGTTACCATGAGCTTGCTTTATCAAGGTTATGAGAAAACTTTGTGGAGCTACAAAACGCCCATCTGCACTTCGCCACACGTTAGTATCATTATCTTTTGTTGCTCCTCTTGCTAACCATTTTCGAATCTCTTCACCTGATGCTGCTGCCTGCATGTCTGCTAGTGAGGATAAGTCTGGTGCTGGGGGTGCGTAATCTTCTGGTATAAGTACTAATCTTTCTTCAGATTCTGGACTTGAGCTTGAACTTGAACTTGAGCCTGAACTTGTGTTTGAACTTGAGCTTGGGCTTGAACTCGAGCTTGAGCTTGAACTCGAGCTTGAACTTGAACTTGACCCTTCATCAGGGTTAACACTTGACTCTGGTGAACTTGGTTCATTGTCTGTTTGTGCTGCGGATTCTGGCATCATGTTTGCCTGATTTACTGCTGCTTTCTTAGCTGCTTCATCTGCTGCTTCATTTCCATCACTAACAAATGTACCATCTTTCTTATGTACTGCGCATTTTACTATAGCTAATCTGGATGGTAGTTTGATTGCACCTAGCAAGTCTGAAATTGCTTCTCCATGTACTACTGGTGTTCCGTCTGCTCTTTTGTAACCCCTTTGTGCCCATATGGGGCCATACAAATGGCATATTCCATATGCATATGCTGAGTCAGTGTAAATTGTACATGCTTTTTCTTCTGCTAGTTTACAAGCACCTGTCAAAGCGATTAACTCAGCTAGCTGGGCGGAACAGGGTTGTGGCACATGTTCAGCTTGTACTACTTTGAATGCTTTCCCATCTATGTCTGGTGTTACTATTGCATAGCCTGCTTTATTGCTATCCCCATCTCTAAAGCATGACCCATCTACAAAGTATATACAATCTGGGTGTGACAGAGGTTGATTCTCTAAATCTTGACGTGTCTTCAGATGTTCTGCTGACACAAGATGACAATCGTGTGGATCTCCCTCTGCTGGGGTCATCATACGATCTGCTGGATTTACTGTCTGACACCTTTGTATGGTCAATTCAGGTGCAGAGAGTATTACATCATATCCTGTTCTTCTAGCATTTGTAATTACAAATGATGGGCTAGTCAGGAGTGCATGCAATGCGTGGGTGGTGTACATCACAACAGGATGTCCCATAGTAATTGATGAGGCTTTTTGATAAGCAAAGGCGGCGGCAGCCACACCTCGGTAGCAGGGTGGCATGCCTTTTTCAATATTATCGAGTGCTGTACTATAATAAGTAATTGGTTGCTTACTAGGCCCTTGTTGTTGAGTCAGAAACCCTGTGGCAAAACCTCCACGCTCCGAGACATACAAATGGAATGGCTTATTATACTCTGGACTAGCAAGTGCTGGTGCTGTACAGAGTTCTCTTTTTAGCTGCTCAAACGCTTCTAGTGCTTCAGGTGTCCATTCTAACACTGCACTATTCTTTGTTTGTCCAGCTACTTTTACTATTGCTCTCAAGGGTGCTGTTTTTAGTGCAAAGTCACAAATCCAGTCTCCACTAAATCCTACCATGCCTAGAAAAGATAGCATCTCCTTAACAGTTCGTTGTTTAGGAGCTTTCATTATTGCTTCTATGTGTTCAGGAGATATATGCCTAGATGTTCCTTCCAACACTCTGCCTAGATATTCTACCTTCTCTTTACAGAATTGCAACTTTTCTCTGCTAACTTTATGTCCATTCTCAGCTAACACTGTCAAAACTCTTAACGAATCTGTTTCGCATTGCTCTTTTGTTGGGCTACAAATCAGTAGGTCATCGCAGTACTGAATAATAGTACTTTCGATATTTAACGAGGCTAGATCTTGAGTTAGTACTCGATTAAATATTGATGGACTTTCACAGTATCCCTGTGGTAAACGATTGTAAGTCAGCTGTCGTCCTTCATATGTAAAGGCAAACAAGTATTGTGATGCTGGATGTAGTGGAATGCTAAAGAATGCTGAACATAAGTCTATGACAGTGTACCATTGTGTATCTTCTGGTATATTAGACAACAATGTGTGTGGATCAGGCACTATAGGCAATTCTGCTTCTACAATTTGATTTATAGCACGTAAATCATGCACAAGTCTCCATTTATCTGAGTTGGGCTTCCTGACAGGAAATATAGGACTGTTACAAGGACTTTTAGTAGGAGTTAATACTCCAGCTTTCAATAAGCCATCTATAGTAGGTTTAATCCCTGCTACAGCTTGAGGTGTCAATGGATATTGTCTTTGGTAAGGCAATGTTGCATTTGGTCTTATTTTTATTAAGGCTTGTCCTCCAGACTTAACTAATCCTTCATCTGTTGAATGTCTTGTCCATAATTTTTCTGGAATTGTTTTCAGCAGTTCCTCCTCTAATGCAGATTCCTTTTCATTTATCTGCTCTACCATCTTAACTGACATTTGTGTGTGCGATGACAACTGAGTGTTACACATCCCCCTCTGAGGGTGTGTTGACAACGTCATGTTCCCATCTCTTTCTGTGTGTGTTGCCCTCACTCTTTCTATTCCTGAAAAATTTATTTTCAAAAACTTTTGATCTTGTGAAATGTGTACAGAAGGATTAGGAGTTTGTTCCCACTTAGTCACTTCAGCCGCTTGTTTCACCATCAATCCTAGCTCTTTGGATTGTGCTTTTTCCCCCACCATTAAGGAGATGTGGGGTGCTGTGTTCGGTACTTGATGCCAGTGTTCTATTTGTTCAGTCAGATGTACACTGATGGCTGCTCCTGGAGCGCCTACGATTATATCTCCTAGCATCACATCAGAGACTGTGTTCTCCATCACGTCTGACCATAATTGTGCATATTCTTCATCTTGGCTTCCTTGGTCATAGTGCATGGTACAGTGCAATGGCAAGGTCGCTCTTTTACAATCTGGTCGTCGTTGTAGGATCCATTCTTCCCATAAGTTCTGTGCATGTTGAGCCCCCTTGCCTGTGCACAACTGTATCCAAGTTATTGGGTTTTTCTGCAATCTGTAAGAACTGTCCTATTGTTACATACAGTCTTTTAGCATTACAGTGAATTTTTGCTTTAAGTTTGCACAACAAATCTCTTCCCAGTAAATTAACTGGAGTAGTCGGTGAGAATAATAAAGGTGCTGCTACAGTGGTGTCTTCTAATGTTATTATTTGTGGCTCCGTAAAATGCAATACCTGTGATTGTCCCGAGAAGCCTGTGGTTTTTATCGTATTGTTTGAGAGAGGGAGCTGGGAGCCTTCATGTCCTATACATGAATAAGTAGCACCTGTGTCAATCATAAATGGAATTGGTTGTGAATTATTTATAGACACCATTACATTTGGTTCTTGTTGTGGATGCAGTGTTGAGACGTACTGCATCTGCTCCCCCTCTGGCTCCTCTGGGCCTCGTCAATTCCAATTTTGGGTGGGTCCCATCCAGGGACCTGCCCACTGATTTTGGGGTTGTCCTTGAGTCCATGTTCCAGCAGGTTGTCTTGGACCAGGAGGTACTACATTCCCTTGTGGTGCTTGTCCTGCTCCATATGGTCCTTGAGGTTGTGGTCCATTTTGCATGCCCCAAGTAATTTGTGGACAGTTTCTTCTAATATGTCCTACTCCTCCGCATTGCCAGCACTCATTCGGGCCTATTTGCCCTGGGGCATTCATTCTAAATTGCTGTCTTCTTGGTTGCTGTTGGAATGGTCCCCTTTGTCCCCTGCCAATAGGCCCGGGGCCCTGTCTTTGCCACCTCATGGGTTGATTTTGTCCTTGCTGGTTTCCAGGTTGCGTCATATGTTGGAGGGCTTGGTTCACTGTTGGTTGTTGCATTTGTGGCACTGGTTGCTGCATTTGCTGTGCTGGTCCAGTAGGGGGCAGTGTTGTCTGATTTTCAGGCACCATTACTGCTGCTTGGACTTTTTCTTTTTCTTTTTCCTTTTTCTTTGCAGCTGCAAATTCCCCTAGCTGTATTTTGTGTAACTGGGTTGCAATTGACTCAGCAGCTTCCTTGGCCTCTTTTTTCTTTTTCCTGTATTGTTCCACATAATGTACAATGTGTGCTTGAAATGTGTCCCATGGTAGTGTATTCAGTCCCACCACGCCTTCTAGTGCTGTCTGGACTTCTTGAGGCATGCATTTTTTCAGCATCATTCGGAACAGGCTCTTACTTGTGTCTGTTTGATCCCAGGAACCTCCAGTTTCTTCTCTCCACTTGGTCTGGAAGTCATTGATGAACTTGACAACGTTCTCATCTTCTTTCAGTGTTACCTATTCCAGCTTTCCTGGATCCATTTTGGTTGGGTAAGCTTTTCGCAGAGCGTTCCAAACCCTGTTCCTGTGTGGTCAAAACGCTAGGCTATTTCCTACACTTTGTCCAGTTGCTGCTTGCAGACCAGCCTCATTGAGAATCTCCGTGGTTTTCACTTTCCCAATTGTCTGTGCAAGAATAGCCTTTACATCTCCTATTGCCAGGAGGTGTCCAGTGGTTTTCTCTTCTAGCTGTGTTATCCATTTCTGTGCTCCATTGCATAAATCTGGTAATTGGTTAGCCAGACCTGTCATATCCATAAATGACCATGGCACATAATGATACTGATTTCCTTTTGACACAAGTGGGTAGTGTCCAGCCACAGTATATTCTTCTGGGTCTGACATATGTGGTTCGTCATTAAAGTGTATGGGTCCAATGTTTTCTTCATTAGGCCAGGATGAGGTGACACGCCAGCTTGAGGGTTTTTTTGAACATGTAGATTTTCTTTTCATAGATGGTCTCATTTCAGATACAGCCTTTCTTGCTTCCTTCAGAGAGTCATTGAGACGTCTGTCGAGGTGCTTTTCCAGTCGCTTGAACGATTCATCGAGGGAATCATCACTGTAACCATCTTCTTCTGCGATATTGGAAATGTCATGTTGATATTCATTTCTGTACACTTGTTTCCTGCTCTTTGGGTGTAGTTGGCTATGTTGTTTTGAAGTGCTTGCCTGTCTCTCTTCTATTCTTTTCCTTGCTTCTCTCTCAGGTTCAATGATCATGTACCCTTTTACTTTTCTCTTTACCTGATTTCCCTCCATCGCTTCATTTTCTTCTGTTCCTGCTGTATCTTCGTCTGCTTCATACAGTGATGGTGTGGGTGGTTCTTTATCTATACTGTACGTTCTTTCTGGGTTTTCTCTTCTCCTCCTTTCCATCATCCCTTTTTCAGGTGTGACTTGTTTGTTTGCAAACCCCTGTACTTCAGACAGAAATTGTGCATTCCGTTCTTTCAGTCTTTCCATACTTCTTTTCTTTGTTTGTGGCTCGTCAGATTCTCTCGACGCATATGGTTCTGTCGCTCTTTCTTCACTCCATTTCCTTCCATCCTCACTGCCACTTCCGGATGTTGTTGATTTTGGTGTTTCTTCCATTTGTCTGTTCATCCACTCCGTGTCACATGACGTTACTTAAATTTTTCCCAATACTTGTCCTTCAAATCCAAATGTACCTTTATCTTGTTCATGCAGCTTCTGTAGTGGGTACATTCCTCCACCCCTCTGTTGCATGTGTTCCTCAGTGTATGGTGGTGATCTCTCTAATTCTAAGCTTATTTTCTCTTTTCGTCCCTTCTGGGTTTTCTCTTTTCTGTCACTCCCTTCCAACTTCTGATCCCTATTTCCTGATTTTGTTTCTTGTTTTTCTTCTTCAGTTTCTCCCTCCTTCTTTTTCCCTTCATTTTCAAACCATTCTACAATTTCTAGCTTTTGTTCAAATTTAATCCTTCCCTTACTGCCCTTTTCTTTAGTGGTGTGTCTGAGCATCTCCTTTACTTCTTTACAATTTTCTTCTTTAAAGGTTCCCTCTTTAGGCCATTGTAAATCTCCTGATGTCCTTTATGCACTATATTTATTATCATTAGTGTTGTGTCGTCGACTACACTACACGTAAAGGTACCTTTTGTATCTTACTTAAGCTTATCTTGAATAACTTATATGTTGCTGCGCATGTGTACACTAGTCCAAAGAAATTATTATTTTATAATACTAGGCTGGTACATTCAGTACCTGTACCGCTCTCGTGTCACAGAAGAAGCTGATGTCACAGTGAGTTCTATGTCTGGTAGCGCATCACGGATTATGTTACAGACAAGACTATGTCACAGTAAGCTCTATGTCACAGACAAGACCTATTTCACAGTAAGCTCTATGTCTAGTGGCATCTACCTCAGCCAAACAATTCCTTTAATATTAGAGATATTATCTATCACTTATATGCTATTTTCTTATATTCCTCTATTTAAATTTATTATTAGTTTATAGCAAATCAGAAAATCAAATTTTTGGTCTTCTATCTTCTTTTTAGACTATTTCTAATACTATATCCCTCTTAACTAGGCCTTATATTCTCTTACACACATACATAAATTCAATACAGACTTTTCACATAAATATAACACACTCACATTTAAGAGACACACATACAAGACATATGAACAATACACGACAGAAGCGCTTTCTACTACAATTTCAAAAGTTTGAGTACTCAGAACAATTTCAACAATAAAATATTTTATCACACAACCTGGGCCCAGAAAACATCAATTCCACTTGTAGGAATTTTCAAATAGCGCTCACCTACAGGAATTTTCACTCTACACCTGGCTGCACACGCGTCTCAGAACGGTGAGTCACCTATATGTTCTGTGCCTAACGGCGGACTCAGGAATTTTTCACCTACCACGTCTGGAGCCGCAGCTCCTACTTAGTGTATTGCAGGAATTTTTCGTGGGTCCAGCCCCACTGGTTGGCAAGTTTCCTCGTCAGGCCTTGACCCAACACAGTGGCGTTACCTCACTTATCACACAACGTATGAAATAGTAATAAAGAGAATATAAAACAAAAATCACAAAACAAAATAAAACTTATGGAGATCTCTTAATACTTCGTTACTTCATCCAGTCTTTTACTTGTTAACATAAATTTTACAATCAATTTAAATATAGTAATTAATTTATCAATATTGGCAACTTAAATTTTACTTTGTTCAATATACCTTTGGAGTACCTCTCTCCAGCTGGAAACACGCACACTAACAGACCATGAACTTCTAATGCAGAAATTTGATCAAACAGGTTTTCTGCTTACCTTTTCTTATGCCGGCAAAAGTTGATGGTCTGTCAGCCCGCGCTGGTCCCAGGTCCCCAAAGGAGCCCTCCGTAGAGGCAATCACGTCGGCAGGGTCACTAATAAATGTGGGAGATTTTTCTCCTACACTAGTTACAGTTGCCTTAATTACAAATTTTACACAAAAACTTTAACTTTAAAAAGAACCAAAGAAAAGACTCCGGACTCCTCGTAGATCTGGATGAAGTAAGGCAGGATTTATTGCAGCAATAAAACCAAGCTTAGCAATGCCTAGCTTGTAGTCCCAAGCATCTCCAAAATCTGACTGAAGTGCCTGTGACATGGGCACTTCTTTTATACAGTTTTCAAGGGGAGGAGCGCTCACCTAGCCCCCTCCCCTGTACTTTTTTTTCTTATTTCTTATCAAATTATTAACCCATTGTAATCCAACTTTTTCCAAGTATTGTCACCCATTGTAATTACATTTTCTCTTATCTTGTTTGCTTACGTCATATACCTCGTCATCTGACTCCATATCTTTTCCCCATTATAGTCTATTTTTCATTCAAATAATTTTCCATTATCTTTACACTAAGTTTGTTTATTATTAAAAAATATAGGGGCGGCGCTTATTTTACTATATATTCTTAGTTGTTCCGGGTTACTCTACAGTTCTCGACAGACAGGCCATGGGTAAGCATCTCTCTCGCACTCATTTTAATTATTTGTCTTATTTTCCTAATTTGTTGTATTTACGTACTTTATTTTATTGTTATAGCTAAGCGCAACTGCCCAAGCACTGAATACATCCCTTTGGACGATTCAGACAGCCAGGATAGTCCAGAGCACAACTCCTTTTTAGGATTACACTCCTACTGAACCTGTTGCTGACCGAGCCTCAGTGAGTTTTTGCCAAAATGAGTCTGATGGATCATTGACACAATTTCTTGATAAGAACATTGAACACTCGTGGGTCTCAGGCTAGCACATACCATACAGCGATCTACAAGTCCAACAAGAAGCTCTCTCAGAAGATGAAAGCCTAGAAGTTGGCCCTGCAGCCTTTTAATATAAAAAGAAGAAATATATTGAAAAGCAATGATGAGCGGGCCCAAGCACCTGTGCCATAGGCATCCGAGCGCACAAAACAACCTGTGTGACTTTTGAGCACGCTGAGCCCCCTTAAACCCCATGGACAATGATGTCACTAAACATGGCATAAGTTTAATGTGTAAATATGTGTGGTATGTGTATGTGTGTGTCATGTGTGTCTGTGTCGTCTGTCTGTGAAGTGTGTGTGCTTATGTGGGTGTGTTTATGTGTATGTGTGTAGTGTGTATACAGTGTAATTTGTGGAATTCATGTCTGTAGAGTGTGTCTGTTTTTGTAGGTATTTGTGTGAGTGTTAGTATTTGTGTATGATCTGTTGTGAGTATTTAGGACGTATAGTGTGTGTGTGTGTGTTTGTGTTTGTGTGTGTGTGCGTGTGTGTGTGTGTGTGTGTGTGTGTGTGTGTGTGTGTGTGTGTGTGTGTGTGTGTGTGTGTGATGGATGGATGTATATTCCTAGAACTTCCCGGCACAGCTGCTGTGCCTTGTTGCACAGAAACAAAAAGCACACAGAAATGGCCAAATGACTGTATGATATGCTACGTGGTGAACGTTTCATTGAAGGTTGTGGTACGTTTGCGGAATTGGGTTGTTTACTTGTTCCATCTTATCAAGCAGATAGAATCATCTATCTAGAGCTATTTCATCCACCAACAAACGCCTTACCCAGTGTCTCACCAACAGCTGGAATTTTTGGAGGTATCCTGGAACTATACTCTTCCTCCCACAAAGAACCAAGAATTGCATCATCAATTTGTTCCCTGAAGCCAGTTTGGCTACCATCTACCCACAAAGAATGTACATCGGGCTATTGAAGGTATCGCCGATCACTCCCCAGTTGATGAAGATAAACACCTCCTCAAGCTCACTAATGCCCAGTCCTGTACACAGCATTCTGGCGGGTCTATCACCATCAATATCACAATGGGGACCCCGCATGCATGGACTGTCGAGGAACACTTATGCATCCAAGGCAGCCACGTACTATACGGTCTGCTTGTCTACAGAGGAGCTCGCTGAAGTTGAAGGTCAAGAAGTTGGCTTTTTAAAATTAAAAGAATAAATATAATTACAAGCAGCAATGAGCAAGACCAAACAACTGTGCCATCGCCACTTGGTCACACCTTACAATCTCTTTGAGTTTTTATCACGCTACGTCCTTTTAAACAAGTATGACATAAGTGTAAGGCATTGTCATGGCTGGACGTGTCTTTCTAGTTATGCATTGTTAGTTGTCACTCAGTGTCAGACGGGTTTCATGTAATATCGCTGGTGCTTGGGCGGGTCATCATTTGTGTAGGATTCTAGGAAGTGTGTAGATGTTGGAAGACAAACACAAGATGTGTGTGAGACGTCTATGTGTCTGTGGTTCCGATTTGCTGTGTTTATTAACGATGTGGACTGTGTGTGTGTTATGTGTAATGGTTGTGTGTATGTGTAGTATATGTGAGTGTAGGATGTAAGTGTGTAGTATGTGTATGTCTAGTGTTTATGGCTTTGGTAGTTGCGTAGTATGTTTGTGTGTGTGTGTTTGTGTGTGTGTGTGTGTGTCTGGGTGTGTGTGTGTGTGTGCATGATTCTGTGTGTTCAGGGTGTGATTGAATTCCTGTGTCTGCCCGTCTCAGCCTATCACTTCTTTATGTTTCAAACTTTGCTAGGAACCCTTCTGGGTCAAAAATTAAAGACACACAGAGACAACCGAAGAGCTCTAAGATGTGCTGTGTGGTGAGCGTTCCATAATAGGCAGCAGAGCAGTACGTTTGTGGAAATGGCATACTCGTGGCATTTTGTTGAGGAGACAGTGTCATAAGCTTTAAGTTATCTAAAACATCCACAAACCCCTTCCCCAGTCTTTCACAAACAGGTGGCCTTATATGAGGTATTCTCTAATAGTTAGGGCCAAAAACTTAAACACCCCCCAAAAAGAAACTGGGATTGCGTGATCAATCTGGTCCCTGCAGCCAATTTGGATACCCATGCTGCCAGAGCAAGCCCCCAAGACCCAGAGCATCATCCAGAACAGTGGGGCCATTAAAGATACAACAAAGATTGAATTTTGCTTGCATAGAGCTATCACTCCTCGCCAGTCGATGTCGATAAACACCTCCTGAAGCTTGCTTAAGCCAGTCTTGTGCAGTACTTCGATGGGTCCATCAACAGCAACATCATTATGCGGACCCCGTATACACGGTCAGGGGTGGAACATGGGTCCGAGACAGGCACAAAATATTCCCTGGTATGGCTGTATATGTGTATATGCCGTTGCGACTTTCGAACCTCAAATCCTGTGTGCCTTTTCACCATGCTAAGATCTCTTAAACAAATATGACATCAGTTTAAGGCATCGATATTCCTGGATGTCTCTTTCTAGTGCGCCATTGCTAGCTCTCTCAATGTCGGCTGAGTTTTGTCGTCATTCTAATGCCGCAGGGCCTTCAGGTTGTCAATGAATCTGTACACAGCATAAAATGTGTGTCTGTGTGTGTGTGTGTGTGTGTGTCTGTGTGTGTGTGTGTCTGTGTGTGTGTGTCTGTGTCTGTGTGTGTGTGTATCTGTGTGTGTCTGTGTGTTTGTGTGTGTGGGTGAGTGTGTCTTTCTGTGTTTGAGTGTGTATGTATGTGTGTGTATGTGTCGTATGGGTTTGTGTGAAGTATGTTTAATGTTTGTAGTGTTTGTGTTTGTGTCTATACACAGCATAAAATGTGTGTCTGTGTGTGTGTCTGTGTGTGTGTTTGTGTGTGTGTGTGTGTGTGTGTGTGTGTGTGTGTTTGTGTGTGTGTGTGTGTGTGTGTCACTAAACATGGCATAAGTTTAATGTGTAAATATGTGTGGTATGTGTATGTGTGTGTCATGTGTGTCTGTGTCGTCTGTCTGTGAAGTGTGTGTGCTTATGTGGGTGTGTTTATGTGTATGTGTGTAGTGTGTATACAGTGTAATTTGTGGAATTCATGTCTGTAGAGTGTGTCTGTTTTTGTAGGTATTTGTGTGAGTGTTAGTATTTGTGTATGATCTGTTGTGAGTATTTAGGACGTATAGTGTGTGTGTGTGTGTTTGTGTTTGTGTGTGTGTGCGTGTGTGTGTGTGTGTGTGTGTGTGTGTGTGTGTGTGTGTGTGTGTGTGTGTGTGTGTGTGTGATGGATGGATGTATATTCCTAGAACTTCCCGGCACAGCTGCTGTGCCTTGTTGCACAGAAACAAAAAGCACACAGAAAAGGCCAAATGACTGTATGATATGCTACGTGGTGAACGTTTCATTGAAGGTTGTGGTACGTTTGTGGAATTGGGTTGTTTACTTGTTCCATCTTATCAAGCAGATAGAATCATCTATCTAGAGCTATTTCATCCACCAACAAACGCCTTACCCAGTGTCTCACCAACAGCTGGAATTTTTGGAGGTATCCTGGAACTATACTCTTCCTCCCACAAAGAACCAAGAATTGCATCATCAATTTGTTCCCTGAAGCCAGTTTGGCTACCATCTACCCACAAAGAATGTACATCGGGCTATTGAAGGTATCGCCGATCACTCCCCAGTTGATGAAGATAAACACCTCCTCAAGCTCACTAATGCCCAGTCCTGTACACAGCATTCTGGCGGGTCTATCACCATCAATATCACAATGGGGACCCCGCATGCATGGACTGTCGAGGAACACTTATGCATCCAAGGCAGCCACGTACTATACGGTCTGCTTGTCTACAGAGGAGCTCGCTGAAGTTGAAGGTCAAGAAGTTGGCTTTTTAAAATTAAAAGAATAAATATAATTACAAGCAGCAATGAGCAAGACCAAACAACTGTGCCATCGCCACTTGGTCACACCTTACAATCTCTTTGAGTTTTTATCACGCTACGTCCTTTTAAACAAGTATGACATAAGTGTAAGGCATTGTCATGGCTGGACGTGTCTTTCTAGTTATGCATTGTTAGTTGTCACTCAGTGTCAGACGAGTTTCATGGTAACTGTAATATCGCTGGTGCTTGCGCAGGTCATCATTTGTGTAGGATTCTAGGAAGTGTGTAGATGTTGGTAGACAAACACAAGATGTGTGTGAGACGTCTATGTGTCTGTGGTTCCGATTTGTTGTGTTTATTAACGATGTGGACTGTGTGTGTGTTATGTGTAATGGTTGTGTGTATGTGTAGTATATGTGCGTGTAGGATGTAAGTGTGTAGTATGTGTATGTCTAGTGTTTATGGCTTTGGTAGTTGCGTAGTATGTTTGTGTGTGTGTGTTTGTGTGTGTGTGTGTGTGTCTGGGTGTGTGTGTGTGTGTGCATGATTCTGTGTGTTCAGGATGTGATTGAATTCCTGTGTCTGCCCGTCTCAGCCTATCACTTCTTTATGTTTCAAACTTTGCTAGGAACCCTTCTGGGTCAAAAATTAAAGACACACAGAGACAACCGAAGAGCTCTATGATGTGCTGTGTGGTGAGCGTTCCATAATAGGCAGCAGAGCAGTACGTTTGTGGAAATGGCATACTCGTGGCATTTTGTTGAGGAGACAGTGTCATAAGCTTTAAGTTATCTAAAACATCCACAAACCCCTTCCCCAGTCTTTCACAAACAGGTGGCCTTATATGAGGTATTCTCTAATAGTTAGGGCCAAAAACTTAAACACCCCCCAAAAAGAAACTGGGATTGCGTGATCAATCTGGTCCCTGCAGCCAATTTGGATACCCATGCTGCCAGAGCAAGCCCCCAAGACCCAGAGCATCATCCAGAACAGTGGGGCCATTAAAGATACAACAAAGATTGAATTTTGCTTGCATAGAGCTATCACTCCTCGCCAGTCGATGTCGATAAACACCTCCTGAAGCTTGCTTAAGCCAGTCTTGTGCAGTACTTCGATGGGTCCATCAACAGCAACATCATTATGCGGACCCCGTATACACGGTCAGGGGTGGAACATGGGTCCGAGACAGGCACAAAATATTCCCTGGTATGGCTGTATATGTGTATATGCCGTTGCGACTTGTTTCGAACCTCAAATCCTGTGTGCCTTTTCACCATGCTAAGACCTCTTAAACAAATATGACATCAGTTTAAGGCATCGATATTCCTGGATGTCTCTTTCTAGTGCGCCATTGCTAGCTCTCTCAATGTCGGCTGAGTTTTGTCGTCATTCTAATGCCGCAGGGCCTTCAGGTTGTCAATGAATCTGTACACAGCATAAAATGTGTGTCTGTGTGTGTGTGTGTGTGTGTGTGTCTGTGTGTGTGTGTGTCTGTGTGTGTGTGTCTGTGTCTGTGTGTGTGTGTATCTGTGTGTGTCTGTGTGTTTGTGTGTGTGGGTGAGTGTGTCTTTCTGTGTTTGAGTGTGTATGTATGTGTGTGTATGTGTCGTATGGGTTTGTGTGAAGTATGTTTAATGTTTGTAGTGTTTGTGTTTGTGTCTATACACAGCATAAAATGTGTGTCTGTGTGTGTGTCTGTGTGTGTGTGTGTGTGTGTGTGTGTGTGTGTGTGTGTGTGTGTGTGTGTGTGTGTGTCTGTGTGTGTGTGTATGTCTGTGTCTGTGTGTATGTGAGTGTGTCTTTGTCGTATGGGTTTGTGTGAAGTATGTTTAATGTATGTTTAATGGTTGTAGTGTTTGTGTGTGTAGAATATTGCTATAAAATGAATAATTATCAAGTATCAAGTTCTTCAATCACCCAAACCCGCTTCATGAGTGAGTGCTCCACATGCACATTCAGGCAACGTACATGTCTGTACATGTCGGGCAGTCACGGTATTATACTTCTCATTTTCTCCACCAAAAGCGGCCTGCTTTCTGCTGAACTGTGTGTGTGTGTGTGTGTGTGTGTCTGTGTGTCTGTGTGTATGTGTGTGTCTGTCGAATGGGTTTGTGTGCAGTATGTTTAATGTTTTTTAAATGTTTGTAGTGTTTGTGTGTGTAGAATAGTGTTATAAAATGAATAATTATCATAATAGCTCTTCAATCACGCAAACCCGCTTCAACACTGAGTGCTCCACATGCACATTCATGCAACGTACATGTCTGTAAATGTCTGGCAGTCACGGTACTATTCTTCACATTTTCTCCACCAAAAGCGGCCTGCTTAAGTTAAACGTCTTGAACATCATGTTGAGCTATGTGTGTGTGTGTGTGTGTGTGTGTGTGTGTGTGTGTGTGTGTGTGTGTGTGTGTATGGAGTATTTTTGCTTGTATGCATGAATTACGTTTGTTTGTTTGTTAGAAGTATGTGTGTATTTGTTCTATGTGTTGTGTTTGTTCTAACACGTGTGTTATTACGTGTTGTGCATGTGTAGTATGTGTGCGTATGTAGATTGTTTGTGTGTGCGTGTGTGTGTGTGTGTGTGTGTGTGTGTGTGTTTGTGTAATTATTATACTCCTCCAATCTCGCATTAGCTCGCATCATCGATGAGTCATTCGCGTGTACATTCAGGCTAGTGAATTTATTACCGTCGTCGGCAACTACGAGGTTGCTGGCATGGTAATGTCTGCAGTCGGTCGTAGATGGGAGGGGTGTGTGCACTGTAACTCCACAGGTCTTTTGACTGTCAACCTCACAGTCAACTTCACCACAGATTTCTTTTCACGCTGAAAATGTGAAAAAGACTAACAAAAAGGTTGTGATTCAACATGTATGCCAGAATGCCTTTCAGTCTTATCCTTGTCGTGGTGAAATAAAGCGTTTGCTGTGTTCTTATTAGCGTTGTACGATCTCAGGAAAGTTTTTTCTCACACAACTAATGCATTGTCATGTAGAACGCACAAAACGAAGTTATATGCAGTTTTTATGCTCAAAATGAGTAAAAGACTAACAAAAACATTGTTTTTCATCATGTATGCCAGAATGCATGAAAATGTTGGAAATTATCATTCCTTTCACTTTTATGCTCCTCGTGCTGAGTTAAAGCGTTTGCTGTGTTCTTAGCGCTGTACGAGCTCAGGAAAGCGGGTTTTGCACACAACTAATGCATGGTCATGTAAAACACACAAAACGAATTTATATCCAGTCTTTATGCTCAAAATGTGAAAAATACTAACAAAAAAAGATGTTATTCAAGATTTTGCCAGATTTCATGAACGTGTTTTAGGTTCTCTGCTTGTCATGCTGCGATAAAGCGTTTGTTGTGTTCTTAGCAATGTACGAGCTCAGGAAAACGGGTTTCGCACACAACTAATGCATGGTCATGTAAAACACAAAGTAAATTTATATGCAGTCTTTATGCTCAAAATGTGAAAAAGACTTTCAAAAAAAGTTGTTATTCAACATTCATGCCAGATTGCATGAAAGTTTTGGAAATTACATGTCCTTTAACTTTTATGCTTGTCATTCGGAGATAAAGCGATTGCTGTGTTCTTAGAGCTGTACGAGCTAAGGAAAGTGGTTTTCTCTCACTATTAAAGCATGGTCATGTAAAACACACAAAACAAATTTATATGCAGTTTTTATGCTCAAAATGTGACAACGACTAACAAAAAAGGTGGCACATGTATGCCAGAATGGCACATGTATGCCAGAATGCATGAAAAGTGTTGGAAATTATCATTCCTTTCACTTTCATGCTCCTCGTGCTGCGATTAAGCGTGTGCTGTGTTCTTCGCGCTGTACGAGATCAGGAAAGCGGTTTTCTCACACAACTAATGCATGGTCATGTAAAACACACAAATCGAATTTATATGCAGTTTTTATGCTCAAAATGTGAAAAAGACTAACCTTAACGTTGTTATTTAACATGAAAGCAAATGCATGAAAATGCCGGAAATTATAATTCCTTATTCCTTTCACTGTTAGGTTGCCGTCTTCTTAGAGGTGTCCATTCGTAGGAAACCGGTTTTTTTCACGCCTAAAAAATGTTCGGGCATGTAAAACGTACACAACGAGTTCATATGCAATGTTTATGCTCTAAGTGTAAATGTCAATTAAATTTCTAGTTTTATTTGTCAAATACACAAAACATGATATTCAGAGAAATGCTTTGACAACGGTGCATAAAAACAGAAAAGAGTATAAACAAAGAATATAACTATAATAATAAATTAATAGACTATGAATAAGAAAACGTGCAAATAATTATGAAATAATAAAATAAAAATTATATAAATACAGAAAACAGCTTTTGGTTTATAGTTTATAGAATGAAGTAATGAGGATACCTTCTGTAAGCAATGGGTAGGGACAGAAGAGAGGCAGCGCATACATGGGAAAATGGTGGAAGATCGAGGTACGCTTCCGCCAATGCAGGTCAGAGGCCTGAGTACTTCTGATGGCGGGTTACCCAAGGAATGATGCGGTGGGAGGTAATGTTTTGGTAGTGGAGAGACATACATCATGAACACATGAGGCTTTAGCATGTTGTTTGCTTCATGTGTTTAAAAGCCAGCCTGTTTGAGCCAAGTTCAAGTAGCCGTTTATATAATTTTAACCATAAATAGTTTAGTACACAGTGAAACGAAACAACGTTTCTCTAGGACCAATGTCCTACATACAGCATTACCATCATGAATGAACAAACACTAGATGAATAAACAACCTAAATAGCTGCTTAGCTGTGACAAGACAGATTGACATTTTTAAGTTAACAGAAAACTATGTTCTTTCCCCCGAAAAAAGCGACAACATGAAGTGCTCATTCAAATGTGCAAACAAGAGTTAGAACGTCACAACATGACACATTTCATTACTTTGTGCTAATGACATAATGAGTTGAGGTAGTGGGAAGAGAAACAGTAACCAGGACACATTCGTTTGAAGTAGCAGCAAAGATCAAATAGTTTTGTGCATATAACAAGTAACAAGGTATAAGAAGGTGGTGTATCGACATACGCTTCCCCCCAATGCAGGTCGGAGCCCTGAGTACTACTGATGAATCTAGGAATGATGCGGTATAAGGTAATGTTTCTGTTGTGGAGAGATATAGCTGATTGGATCCAAAAGCGAGGCTGCTTGAGCCAGGTTCAAGTAGGCTTTTATTTTCATTTTAACCATATAACCATATTAAGTACACAGTGAAACCAAATAAAGTTCCTTCAGGACCATGGTCCCACATAAAACATAAATTAAAATTATGAAAGAAAAAAAAAACTAACTAGCTAACTAAGCAACCTATTTATCTGCCGAGCTTTGACAAGACAGATTGACATTTTTAAGTTTGTTCAGTTTATCTGTTCAGTCTCTATGGGCAATTTCTTAGATGGTTGTTGATCAGTGTGTTTGTGCGAGTATGAATACGAAAACGTGCAAACAAGTATGAAGTAAGAACAAAGTACTTCTCATGGCGGGTCAGCCTAGGAATGATAGGTGTGAGGTAAGTTTTCAGTAGTGACTGGATCCCAGCATCATGCAATACAAATGAACATCATGGATGAACAAAAACTAACTAGCTAACTATGCAACCTAATTAGCTGCCTAGCTGTGACAAGACAGATTGACATTTATAACTTAACAGAAAACTAAGTCCTATACAAAAAAATAAGAGACAACATGAAGGTTTGGTTCAAATATGCAAACAACGCGACAACATGACACATTTCATTACTGTGTGCTGATGACAATGAGTTGAGGTAGTGGGAGGAGAAACAGTAACCAGGACAGATTCCTTTGAAGTAGCAGCAAAGATCAAATAGTTTTGTGCATATAAAAAGAAATGGATATTGTGCAAAAGCTGGGTCTTCCTCAGCCTTCTCAGGAAGAGGAGACGTTTTTAATACTATCGTTTGCTGTTGAGGGACCGAGTGAGGTTCTCCTCCAGGTGGCCAACCAGGAATTTGGTGCTGTTGATGATCTCCACACAGGAGCAGTGATGTTCATCAGAGAGTTGCCGCTTTGTGTCCTCCTGAAGTCAACAACAATGTTCTTTGTTTTAGCAAAATTCAGCGACAGGTTGTTGTGCCTACAGCAGACCGTTAGCCTCTGCACTTCCTCTCTTTGTGCTGACTCTTGGTTCTTGCTGATGAGACACACAGTTTCTCCCGAACGTCATGACGTTCTGCATGTCAAGTGAGGGTAGAAGCTGTTCAGTGCATCTGAAATGGAGCCGTCACTGTAACAGGCGGGTGACGATGAGTTCCTTTGGTGATGTCCTTTTGTTGGTGATTGCTGGTGAAGCCCTGCTATATGTTACCACTATCGCTGAACTGGTTGATAATTCTCTGGGCATGTGAGCGCTTTCAATCTCTATGGCCAAGGAACGTTTGGCCCTTGCTGCTCTGATGGCTTGGGTCCTCACAAGTCCACGCACCTCCGCAGTAAATCTATTAAAGTTTCTGGTTGGTTGTGTGATGATGTTCTTGAAGAAGGTGACAACAGCACTTGTTGAAGTAGCTGGTCGCTGATGATGTTTACTCCTCCAAGTCAGTGAAGTCGCCGTAAGTTGCAGCCTTCCTAAATGGTGTTCTCAAAACAAAAGTGCAGGCTTCTATTGGCCAGGTTTTCACCTGCTTCAGCACCAGGTGTCCCTTAATCATCAACTGTAAACACTAGTCAGTTGATCATGAACATGAAGATAACTAGGCCTTTCACATCTAGGCAGACAAGACTGGTGTCACAGATTTACCGTGCTAGGCTACAGTCGGTAATTCCTGGAACTCCGAATCTGGCTGCGTCAGCTTATCGCTGCTGTTTGCTGCGACCTTTGCGAAGAGCACAAAGAATGAAAATCACCCAGGAATGAAAAGCACACATAAAAGGCAGAAGGGCAGTATGATGTGCTAGGTGGTGAGCGTTCCATACAAGCCCACAGTATGTTTTTGGAAAGAATGGGTTTCTCATGACATTTTGTCAAGCAGTTAGGGTCATAGGGTCTGAGCTATCTGAACCACCCGCAACCAAGTTTCAACCATTGTTTCACAAACAGGTGGATTTATTCTCAGGTATTCTCAAAGAGGTAGGGCCAAAAACTTACAGCCACAGCCCAACAAAGAACCTAGGATGATTAATTTGCTCCCTGTATGCCCCAATTTGTCCACCATCTACTAATGTTATCAGAGCAAGAGCCTAAGGCCCAGAGCCTCACACAGCACAATTGGTCTGAAAGTTCTCCAAAGAACTTCCTATTCAAGGTGGACTCCAAGAAGTACATCGGCCCATATAAGACACAACTAGCATTCATTTTGGTTGCTTACCACCGGTCATTCTCTGGTCAATGAAGATAAACCCCACCTCAAGCTTGCTCAAGCCAGTCATGTGCAGCACTCTGGAGGGAACATTGAACACTCGTGGGTCTCAGGCTAGCACATACCATACAACGATCTACAAGTCCAACAAGAAGCTCTCTCAGAAGATGAAAGCCTAGAAGTTGGCCCTGCAGCCTTTTAATATAAAAAGAAGAAATATATTGAAAAGCAATGATGAGCGGGCCCAAGCACCTGTGCCATAGGCATCCGGGCGCACGAAACAACCTGTGTGACTTTTGAGCACGCTGAGCACCCTTAAACCCCATGGACAATGATGTCACTAAACATGGCATAAGTTTAAGACATCGTCGATGTTGGACGTCTCTTTCTCTGCCTCATTGCTAGTGATTGCTTGGTAACGACTGTAATGTCGTATGTGCCTGGCCCGGTCATCATTTGTGTGGAGTGGAGAGGATGTGTACTGTGTGTATGGCGTGTGTGTAGAATGTGTACTGTATGTGCAGGATAAGAATTTGATGTGTGTCTGTGTTTGTTTATAGTGTGTGTGCGCGTGTGTGTAAGTATATGTGTATGTGTAATATGTGTGGTATGTGTATGTGTGTGTCATGTGTGTCTGTGTTGTCTGTTTGTGTGTGTTTGTGTGGGTGTGTTTATGTGTATGTGTGTAGTGTGTATACAGTGTAATTTGTGGAATTCATGTCTGTAGAGTGTGTCTGGTTTTGTAGGTATTTGTGTGAGTGTTAGTCTTTGTGTATGATCTGTTGTGAGTATTTAGGACGTATAGTGTGTGTGTGTGTGTGTGTGTGTGTGTGTGTGTGTGTGTGTGTGTGTGTGTGTGTGTGTGTGTGTGTGTGTGTGTGTGTGTGTGTGTAATGGATGGATGTATATTCCTAGAACTTCCCGGCACAGCTGCTGTGCCTTTTTGCACAGAAACAAAAAGCACACAGAAAAGGCCAAATGACTGTATGATATGCTCCGTGGTGAACGTTTCATTGAAGGTTGTGGTACGTTTGTGGAATAGGGTTGTTTACTTGTTCCATCTTATCAAACAGATAGAATCATCTACCTAGAGCTATTTCATCCACCAACAAACCCCTTACCCAGTGTCTCACCAACAGCTGGAATTTTTGGAGGTATTCTCAAAGAGGTAAGGGCAAGAACTATCCTCTTCCTCCCACAAAGAACCAAGAATTGCATGATCAATTTGTTCCCTGCAGCCAGTTTGGCTACCATCTACCCACAAAGAATGTACATCGGGCTATTGAAGGTATCGCCGATCACTCCCCAGTTGATGAAGATAAACACTAAAAGCTCACTAATGTCCAGTCCTGTACACAGCATTCTGGCGGGTCTATCACCATCAATATCACAATGGGGACCCCGCATGCATGGACTGTCGAGGAACACTTATGCATCCAAGGCAGCCACGTACTATACAGTCTGCTTGTCTACAGAGGAGCTCTGTGAAGTTGAAGGCCAAGAAGTTGGCTTTTTAAAATTAAAAGAATAAATATAATTACAAGCAGCGATGAACGGGACCAAACAACTGTGCCATCGCCACTTGGTCACACCTTACAATCTCTTTGATTTTTTAATCACGCTATGTCCTTTTAAACAAGTATGACATAAGTGTAAGGCATTGTCATGGCTGGACGTGTCTTTCTAGTTATGCATTGTTAGTTGTCACTCAGTGTCAGACGGGTTTCATGTAATATCGCTGGTGCTTGAGCGGGTCATCATTTGTGTAGGATTCTAGGAAGTGTGTAGATGTTGGAAGACAAACACAAGATGTGTGTGAGACGTCTATGTGTCTGTGGTTCCGATTTGTTGTGTTTATTAACGATGTGGACTGTGTGTGTGTTATGTGTAATGGTTGTGTGTATGTGTAGTATATGTGAGTGTAGGATGTAAGTGTGTAGTATGTGTATGTCTAGTGTTTATGGCGTTGGTAGTTGCATAGTATGTGTGTGTGTGTGTGTGTGTGTGTGTGTGTGTGTGTGTGTGTGTGTGTGTGTGTGTGTGTGTGGATGCATCATTCTGTGTGTTCAGGATGTGATTGAATTCCTGTGTCTGCCCGTCTCAGCCTATCACTTCTTTATGTTTCAAACTTTGCTAGGAACCCTTCTGGGTCAAAAATTAAAGACACACAGAGACAACCGAAGAGCTCTATGATGTGCTGTGTGGTGAGCGTTCCATAATAGGCAGCAGAGCAGTACGTTTGTGGAAATGGCATACTCGTGGCATTTTGTTGAGGAGACAGTGTCATAAGCTTTAAGTTATCTAAAACATCCACAAACCCCTTCCCCAGTCTTTCACAAAAGGTGGCCTTATATGAGGTATTCTCTAATAGTTAGGGCCAAAAACTTAAACACCCCCCAAAAAGAAACTGGGATTGCGTGATCAATCTGGTCCCTGCAGCCAATTTGGATACCCATGCTGCCAGAGCAAGCCCCCAAGACCCAGAGCATCATCCAGAACAGTGGGGCCATTGAAGATACAACAAAGATTGAATTTTGCTTGCATAGAGCTATCACTCCTCGCCAGTCGATGTCGATAAACACCTCCTGAAGCTTGCTTAAGCCAGTCTTGTGCAGTACTTCGATGGGTCCATCAACAGCAACATCATTATGCGGACCCCATATACTCGGTCAGGGGTGGAACATGGGTCCGAGACAGGCACAAAATATTCCCTGGTATGGCAGTATATGTGTATATGCCGTTGCGACTTGTTTCAAACCTCAAATCCTGTGTGCCTTTTCACCATGCTAAGACCGCTTAAACAAATATGACATCAGTTTAAGGCATCGATATTCCTGGATGTCTCTTTCTAGTGCGCCATTGCTAGCTCTCTCAATGTCGACTGGGTTTTGTCGTCACTCTAATGCCGCAGGGCCTTCAGATTGTCAATGAATCTGTACACAGCATAAAATGTGTGTCTGTGTGTGTGTCTGTGTGTGTGTTTGTGTGTGTGTGTGTGTGTGTGTGTGTGTGTGTGTGTGTGTGTGTCTGTGTGTGTGTGTGTGTGTATGTCTGTGTCTGTGTGTATGTGAGTGTGTCTTTGTGTGTTTGAGTGTGTATGTATGTGTCGTATGGGTTTGTGTGAAGTATGTTTAATGTATGTTTAATGGTTGTAGTGTTTGTGTGTGTAGAATATTGCTATAAAATGAATAATTATCAATTATCAAGTTTTTCAATCACCCAAACCCGCTTCATGAGTGAGTGCTCCACATGCACATTCACGCAACGTACATGTCTGTACATGTCTGTCAGTCACGGTACTATACTTCTCATTTTCGCCACCAAAAGCGGCCTTGCTTAACTTAAATGTCATGAACTTCATGTTGAACTGTGTGTGTGTGTGTGTGTGTGTGTGTGTGTGTATGTATGTGTGTGTCTGTCGTATGGGTTTGTGTGGAGTATGTTTTATGTATGTTTAATGATTGTAGTGTTTGTGCACTGAAAAAAATAACCCTTTGGATGAACTCAATTAAATTGTGGGCAGGATTTCCATCCAATAAATATATGTAGCTCCAACTCAAATGACGTATATCCATACACTATAATTTAATTGAGTTAGTCCAACTAATTTTTATCAAATGCAGCTACAATAAAATAATTACAATAAATAAGTGAAAGGTATTTGTTTATCCAACTCAAACTAATACTATTAATAGGGAATGAAGTTAATTTATGTTTTCCATTTTACCTCCAATTAAGACACGAGACAAAACCCATTTGAGGTGTTTTTATTGATAACCAGTAAAACCACGAAAGGATCTATACAGTGCTGCTTATGCTGTAGTTTTAAATGTTAGAACAACCTGGAAATCACTTACAAGGCTGATAACAGTAACCCTCAATTCAGCATCAATAATTAAAATACACACACCAATACATTAACTTTTAGACTTGAAACCATTTTTGTTTTACCTTTTTTTATATAAAGGATTTAAGAGCAGTGAACTGAAATAGTACTTCTGTAAAAGCTTCATAACTGGTGAATTCCCAGCTATTCTGAATCCCTGAGCAAAAAAACAAACAAAAAAAGGCTCTTTGTAGATGGAGAGCTTTACACTGCTTTACAAACAGGGGATGCCAATGTCTGGTTTTGATAAAACAACAAATTATGCAAAACAACTGCTATTAAATTTTCTTAATACTAACTGAAGAACAGCTTAAACATCAATTATAAATCATTATTCTAAATATACAGTAACTGTATGTAATAAAAGCTGAACATCAAGGCTGTAGAAAATATTTGGGGAAATTACTTTTAACCCTGAGAAATTTTAACTATAGCAGGCTTATATCTTATGTTAACATGCAGATGAGTGCAAATGAAAAGAAAAATATTTTACTAATCCTGAAAAATAAAAACGTATGATAAAAAAACACAGTGAAGCCAAACTTTTCCATGTAGGTCATGTACAACCAATATGGCAAAAGCAAAATTCCCTCTACTTTGGCCATTCACAATCAAAGGGAATTACAGTTTTGTTGAAATCTGTTTAGATCCATTTCAACTTGAGCTGAGTGTCATGTGATCAGGTGAATGGTAGTGGGGAAAAAAAATGGATGCACCAGCTGACACGGCCATCAGCTTTATGGCAAGTTGAAAAGGGTGGAGGGTGGAGTCACACTTGAGTTAGCATGGGGAGGTGAAGCAGGCAAACTTGAGGTGAAGACCATGGAATTCCAAACTTGAACCCCATCAACCCTTAGTTTGTCTGGGAAGTGCAAAATCATTCTACTTCGCACTACCATTCACCTGATCACAGGATACTCAATTCAAGTTGAAATGTTGTTGCGTTGTATATCCTTCATCATTACTGTTAAACAGCTTGCAGTCATACTGTATGTTAATGTCCCGTGAATAACTCCCATAGTCTGCCTCTGATGGTCACTGGCTGTCGACTAAGCCACAGATGAAAATGGAAAAGCAAAACAAAAGTCTACTTTGTCACCTGGTGTTTATCGGTTATGTATATAATTCATTATAACCTTCTGGAAAAACTCGAAGGTGTACTTGAGGTTTTCTGGAGAGCTTAAATCAAGGGCATAAATGAGCCCAAACAGCATGATGAACCCCGTGATGACACTGCCTATGTTGCTCAGGACTTTAATGCCTTCGATCACAATTCCCACATCCTCCGACTCCTCAGCACCATCTCTTCGGATCGTGTAAATCCCAATGACTGTGTTTGTGATGTCCCTCTCTGCATCCTCAGCGGCGGAGGCCTGAACAGCAATGCATACAGACAACACTTGCGTTAAGGAGAGTGCTGAACACTACAAACCATAAACTACACACTAAAATGTAAAGTTGGAGTCACACAGTGCTGAAGGACTTGCAGACATGACCTATCCCATAGCTTGAAATATTTTACCTAAAACATCTAGCCATGCGTATGGATGGTGGTGTGCCATAGAATTTTCCTCATTACAGTGTATGGAATAAGATAGATTAATGTACTGTAAATATTAGTTTTAAATGTGCATCCTACAAACACACACTGAACTGTTTCATAATGCCTGAAATGTCAATTGAGGTGTTGAAAAAAATCCCTTTCTGTTGCTAGTTCTCTGCATGAGCACACATGACACTGGAATGAAGATACTTCCACCTGCTTTGAAGTTTGCTGTTTAGCATGACTTTTATATGTGTGATTTAATAGCTTATTCCATGTGTTAAATGTACACAGGCAATCTGTGTATGGACATGGATATCGATAACTGCCCCTAAAATGTCCGTGAGTCTGCCTAAAATGCTGCAACAGTAAATACCTGCTAGCTAGTTCCAAACTGCATTCTTTGCACTGCCACATGTATTATCCTGAAAAGGAGAAGAAAGACAATAAGCATATATTACACCGAACAAATGGCCATAATACATATCAGCTTGTGCCAATTACTCACCATCAGTAGGAGGTTGCCCCAAGAAGCTTTGTAATGCTGATCAAACTGCAAAAGATGAAATAAATACATTAGAGGTGCAAGTTCACTTGCTGGAATTCTGCAAAGGTGATGATGACAACTTTGCATTTGACCACTCAGCAATGTAAAGGACAAACTAACATTTTTATTAGATTAGCAATGATTTTACAGCAGCCCTGAAAGTATATATAATAAAACAAGCATGTAAAAAATAAACTCTGCCAATTTTATTTAAAGAAAATAATAATAATAATAAATAGTATGTTATAGTACAATTATTTCATCTGTGAGTTCACAAATGTTTGTTAAGGCACAGAGTCATTTATTATACAAATCCTGAAATACATACATGACTGCTGATTCTTGATAACAGTGAGCAGTATCTGCATTTGTCTCTCTAGACAACTTCAAAACAACAGAGGAGAAAGTCACAGTATCAAACTCAAGTCTGTCCTGCCTGCACATGAGCTGAGAGGGAAAAGCGCAGTGGAGGTGCTGCTGTTAGCTAGAGCCGCACACATGAGAAGAGTTACAATATACTTGTGCACATTCTCTCTTTCCTCTGGATAGTATAAATAAGTAACTTTACGTTAATTTTTGTTAGTTGCTTTTTAGGGGTGTTACGCTAACTGTTAAAGTTAATACCAAAGCATAACCTAAACTACCGTTCAACTGAGGTTTGTACATGCATGTTTGTGGAGGAGTGGAGGTAGCAAAGGTTGCGACATGGATTTCGCGGTTGAAAAGTTAGCAGAGTGAGAATGCTCCGCAACAAGCGGTCCTCTGGCCTGCCGGAGATACTTAACCACAGCAGCAGGAGAGGCTAACGTAACCTTACTAGCAAAAAAAACCCCGCTAACTCCAGCTTTAATCACGTTATAACCAAGCAAAATTCACCTTGCTTAATGTAAAACATACTTTGGTAAATAGCAAAGTAAAATAAACAAACACAAAAAATACTTACCGAGGAATGAACGTCAAGTTGAAGTCAGTAACGTAAATGTATCATCCTCCCCACAGGTATTGCAGCCCGAATTAGAAAATGCCTTTTTCAAAATGGTAGGTAAAGATGAGTCAAGCACGTGTTGCATGCCCAGTGGGCGGTTCCCTAAACAAACTAATTTACTTTACGTTAATGAATCTCATAGGTGAAACTATTAAAAATATTTGTGTTATAGCTATTAAATATAAATGTATATTTTAAAAATTTATATATTTAAACAAAGCAAACTATATATAAATATATCATATTTAAGAGGGGCTTGAATCATTTTTTTGAGTGTGTGTGTGTGTAGAATAGTATTATAAAATGAATAATTATCATAATAGTTCTTCTATCACGCAAACTCGCTTCAACACTGAGTGCTGCACATGCACATTCATGCAACGTACGTGTCTGTAAATGTCTGGCAGTCACGGGACTATTCTTCACATTTTCTCCACCAAAAGCGGCCTGCTTAAGTTAAACGTCTTGAACATCATGTTGAACTGTGTGTGTGTGTGAGAGTGTGTATGGAGTATTTTTGCTTGTATGAATGAATTACGTTTTTTGTTTGTTAGAAGTATGTGTGTATTTGTTCTATGTGTTGTGTTTGTTCTAACACGTGTGTTATTACGTGTTGTGTATGTGTAGTATGTGTGCGTATGTAGATTGTTTGTGTGTGCCTGCGTGTGTGTGTGTGTGTGTGTGTGTTTGTGTAATTATTATACTCCTCTAATCTCGCATCAACCCACATCATCGATGAGTCATTCGCGTGTACATTCAGGCTAGTGAATTTGTTACCGTCGTCGGCAACTACAAGGTTGCTGGCATGGTATAGTCTGCAGCCGGTCGTAGATGGGAGGGGTGTGTGCATTGTAACTCCACAGGTCTTTTGACTGGCAACCTCAGAGTCAACTTCACCACAGATTTCTTTTCACGCTGAAAATGTGAAAAAGACTAAGAAAAAAGTTGTTATTCATCATATATGCCAGAATGCATGAAAGTGTTAGAAATTATCATTGCTTTCATTTTTATGGTGCGCGTGCTGAGATAAAGCGTTTGCTGTGTTCTTAGCCCTGTACGAGGTCAGAAAAGCGGTTTTCTCACACAAGTAATGCATGGTCCTGTAAAACACAAAATAAATTTATATCAAGTTTTTATGATCAAAATGTGTTAAAGATTAACAAAAAAGTTGTTTTTCATCATGTATGCCAGAATGCATGAACATGTTGGAAATGATCATTCCTTTCACTTTTATGCTCCTTGTGCTGCGATAAAGCGTTTGCTGTGTTCTTAGCGCTGTACGAGCTCAGGAAAGCGTTTTTCTTACACAAATAATGCATGGACACGTAAAACACAAAATAAGTTCATATCAAGTTTTTATGATCAAAATGTGTAAAAGACCAACAAACAGTTGTTATTCATCATGTATGCTAGAATGCATGAACGAGTTGGAAAAGATCATTCCTTTCAGTTTTATGCTCCTCGTGCTGAGATAAATCGTTTGTTGTCTTCTTACCGCTTTACGAGCTCAGGAAAGCGCGTTTCGCACACAACTAATGCATGGTCATGTAAAACACAAAATTAATTTATATGCAGTCTTTATGCTCAAACTGTGAAAAAGACTTTCAAAAAAAGTTGTTATTCAACATTCATGCCAGATTGCATGAAAGTTTTGGAAATTACATGTCCTTTAAGTTTCATGCTTGTTATTCGGAGATAAAGCGTTTGCTGTGTTCTTAGAGCTGTACGAGCTAAGGAAAGTGGTTTTCTCTCACTATTAATGCATGGTCATGTAAAACACACAAAACGAATTTATATGCAGTTTTTATGCTCAAAATGTGACAACGACTAACAAAAAAGGTGTTATTCATCATGTATGCCAGAATGCATGAAAGTGTTGGAAATTATAATTCCTTTCACTTTCATGCTCCCCGTGCTGCGATAAAGCGTTTGCTGTGTTCTTAGCGCTGTACGAGCTCAGGAAAGCGGTTTTCTCAGACAACTAATGCATGGTCCTGTAAAACAGAAAACAAATTTGTATCAAGTTTTTATGATCAAAATGTGTTAAAGAATAACAAAAAAGTTGTTTTTCATCATGTATGGCAGAATGCATGAAAATATTGGAAATTATCATTCGTTTCACTTTTATGCTCCTTGTGCAGCGATAAAGCGTTTGCTGTGTTCTTAGCGCTGTACGAGCTCAGGAAAGCGGTTTTCTCACACAACTAATGCATGGTCCTGTAAAACACAAAATAAATTTATATCAAGTTTTTATAATCAAAATGTGTTAAAGATTAACAAAAAAGTTGTTTTTCATCATGTATGCCAGAATGCATGAAAATGTTGGAAATTATCATTCCTTTCACTTTTATGCTCCTTGTCCTGCGATAAAGCGTTTGCTGTGTTCTTAGCGCTGTACGAGCTCAGGAAAGCGGTTTTCTCACACAACTAATGCATGGTCATATAAAGCACACAAAACGAATTTATATGCAGTTTTTATGCTCAAAATGTGTAAAATACTAACAAAAAAGTTGTTATTCATCATGCATGCCAGAATGCATGAATGTGATGGAAATTATCATTCCTTTCAGTCCTATGCTCCTCGTGCTGAGATAAAGCGTTTGCTGTGTTCTTAGCGCTGTACGAGCTCAGGAAAGCGGTTTCTCACACAACTAATGCATGGTCCTGTAAACCACAAAATAAATTCATATAAATTGTTTATGATCAAAATGTGTTAAAGATTAACAAAAAAGTTGTTATTCATCATGTATGCCAGAATGCAGGAATGTGTTGGAAATTATCATTCCTTTAAGTTTTCTGCTTGTCATGCTGCGATAAAGCGATTGTTGTGTTCTCCGCACTGTACGAGCTCAGGAAAGCGGGGTTTCGCACACAACTAATGCATGGTCATGTAAAACACAAAGTAAATTTATATGCCGTCTTTATGCTCAAAATGTGAAAAAGACTTTCAAAAAAAGTTGTTATTCAACATTCATGCCGGATTGCATGAAAGTTTTGGAAATTACATGTCCTTTAACTTTTATGCTTGTCATTCGGAGATAAAGTGTTTGCTGTGTTCTTAGCGCTGTACGAGCTCAGGAAAGCGGTTTTCTCACACAACTAATGCATGGTCATGTAAAACACACAAATCGAATTTATATGCAGTTTTTATGCTCAAAATGTGAAAAAGACTAACCTTAACGTTGTTATTTAACATGAAAGCAAATGCACGAAAATGCCGGAAATTGTAATTCCTTATTCCTTTCACTGTTAGGTTGCCGTCTTCTTAGAGGTGTCCATTCGTAGGAAACCGTTTTTTTTTTCACACCTAAAAAATGTTCGGGCATGTAAAACATACACAACGAGTTCATATGCAATGTTCATGCTCTAAATGTAAATGTCAATTAAATTTCTAGTTTTATTTGTCAAATACACAAAACATGATATTCAGAGAAATGCTTTGACAACGGTGCATAAAAACAGAAAAGAGTATAAGCAAAGACTATAACTATAATAATAAATTAATAGACTATGAATAAGAAAACGTGCAAATAATTATGAAATAATAAAATAAAAATTATATAAATACAGAAAACAGCTTTTGGTTTATAGTTTATAGAATGAAGTAATGAGGATACCTTCTGTAAGCAATGGGTAGGGACAGAAGAGAGGCAGCGCATACATGGGAAAATGGTGGAAGATCGAGGTACGCTTCCGCCAATGCAGGTCAGAGGCCTGAGTACTTCTGATGGCGGGTTACCCAAGGAATGATGCGGTGGGAGGTAATGTTTTGGTAGTGGAGAGACATACATCATGAACACATGAGGCTTTAGCATGTTGTTTGCTTTATGTGTTCAAAAGCCAGCCTGTTTGAGCCAAGTTCAAGTAGCCGTTTATTTCATTTTAACCATAAATAGTTTAGTACACAGTGAAACGAAACAACGTTTCTCTAGGACCAATGTCCTACATACAGCATTACCATCATGAATGAACAAACACTAGATGAATAAACAACCTAAATAGCTGCTTAGCTGTGACAAGACAGATTGACATTTTTAAGTTAACAGAAAACTATGTTCTTTCCCCTGCAAAAAGCGACAACATGAAGTGCTCATTCAAATGTGCAAACAAGAGTTAGAACGTCACAACATGACACATTTCATTACTTTGTGCTAATGACATAATGAGTTGAGGTAGTGGGAAGAGAAACAGTAACCAGGACACATTCGTTTGAAGTAGCAGCAAAGATCAAATAGTTTTGTGCATATAACAAGTAACAAGGTATAAGAAGGTGGTGTATCGACATACGCTTCCCCCCAATGCAGGTCGGAGCCCTGAGTACTTACTGATGAATCTACGGTGTGAGGAATGTAGGAATGATGCGGTATAAGGTAATGTTTCTGTTGTGGAGAGATATAGCTGATTGGATCCAAAAGCGAGGCTGCTTGAGCCAGGTTCAAGTAGGCTTTTATTTTCATTTTAACCATATAACCATATTAAGTACACAGTGAAACCAAATAAAGTTCCTTCAGGACCATGGTCCCACATAAAACATAAATTAAAATTATGAAAGAAAAAAAAAACTAACTAGCTAACTAAGCAACCTATTTATCTGCCGAGCTTTGACAAGACAGATTGACATTTTTAAGTTTGTTCAGTTTATCTGTTCAGTCTCTATGGGCAATTTCTTAGATGGTTGTTGATCAGTGTGTTTGTGCGAGTATGAATACGAAAACGTGCAAACAAGTATGAAGTAAGAACAAAGTACTTCTCATGGCGGGTCAGCCTAGGAATGATAGGTGTGAGGTAAGTTTTCAGTAGTGACTGGATCCCAGCATCATGCAATACAAATGAACATCATGGATGAACAAAAACTAACTAGCTAACTATGCAACCTAATTAGCTGCCTAGCTGTGACAAGACAGATTGACATTTATAACTTAACAGAAAACTAAGTTCTATACAAAAAAATAAGAGACAACATGAAGGTTTGGTTCAAATATGCAAACAACGCGACAACATGACACATTTCATTACTGTGTGCTGATGACAATGAGTTGAGGTAGTGGGAGGAGAAACAGTAACCAGGACAGATTCCTTTGAAGTAGCAGCAAAGATCAAATAGTTTTGTGCATATAAAAAGAAATGGATATTGTGCAAAAGCTGGGTCTTCCTCAGCCTTCTCAGGAAGAGGAGACGTTTTTAATACTATCGTTTGCTGTTGAGGGACCGAGTGAGGTTCTCCTCCAGGTGGCCAACCAGGAATTTGGTGCTGTTGATGATCTCCACACAGGAGCAGTGATGTTCATCAGAGAGTTGCCGCTTTGTGTCCTCCTGAAGTCATCAACAATGTTCTTTGTTTTAGCAAAATTCAGCGACAGGTTGTTGTGCCTACAGCAGACCGTTAGCCTCTGCACTTCCTCTCTTTGTGCTGACTCTTGGTTCTTGCTGATGAGACACACAGTTTCTCCCGAACGTCATGACGTTCTGCATGTCAAGTGAGGGTAGAAGCTGTTCAGTGCATCTGAAATGGAGCCGTCACTGTAACAGGCGGGTGACGATGAGTTCCTTTGGTGATGTCCTTTTGTTGGTGATTGCTGGTGAAGCCCTGCTATATGTTACCACTATCGCTGAACTGGTTGATAATTCTCTGGGCATGTGAGCGCTTTCAATCTCTATGGCCAAGGAACGTTTGGCCCTTGCTGCTCTGATGGCTTGGGTCCTCACAAGTCCACGCACCTCCGCAGTAAATCTATTAAAGTTTCTGGTTGGTTGTGTGATGATGTTCTTGAAGAAGGTGACAACAGCACTTGTTGAAGTAGCTGGTCGCTGATGATGTTTACTCCTCCAAGTCAGTGAAGTCGCCGTAAGTTGCAGCCTTCCTAAATGGTGTTCTCAAAACAAAAGTGCAGGCTTCTATTGGCCAGGTTTTCACCTGCTTCAGCACCAGGTGTCCCTTAATCATCAACTGTAAACACTAGTCAGTTGATCATGAACATGAAGATAACTAGGCCTTTCACATCTAGGCAGACAAGACTGGTGTCACAGATTTACCGTGCTAGGCTACAGTCGGTAATTCCTGGAACTCCGAATCTGGCTGCGTCAGCTTATCGCTGCTGTTTGCTGCGACCTTTGCGAAGAGCACAAAGAATGAAAATCACCCAGGAATGAAAAGCACACATAAAAGGCAGAAGGGCAGTATGATGTGCTAGGTGGTGAGCGTTCCATACAAGCCCACAGTACGTTTTTGGAAAGAATGGGTTTCTCATGACATTTTGTCAAGCAGTTAGGGTCATAGGGTCTGAGCTATCTGAACCACCCGCAACCAAGTTTCAACCATTGTTTCACAAACAGGTGGATTTATTCTCAGGTATTCTCAAAGAGGTAGGGCCAAAAACTTACAGCCACAGCCCAACAAAGAACCTAGGATGATTAATTTGCTCCCTGTATGCCCCAATTTGTCCACCATCTACTAATGTTATCAGAGCAAGAGCCTAAGGCCCAGAGCCTCACACAGCACAATTGGTCTGAAAGTTCTCCAAAGAACTTCCTATTCAAGGTGGACTCCAAGAAGTACATCGGCCCATATAAGACACAACTAGCATTCATTTTGGTTGCTTACCACCGGTCATTCTCTGGTCAATGAAGATAAACCCCACCTCAAGCTTGCTCAAGCCAGTCATGTGCAGCACTCTGGAGGGAACATTGAACACTCGTGGGTCTCAGGCTAGCACATACCATACAACGATCTACAAGTCCAACAAGAAGCTCTCTCAGAAGATGAAAGCCTAGAAGTTGGCCCTGCAGCCTTTTAATATAAAAAGAAGAAATATATTGAAAAGCAATGATGAGCGGGCCCAAGCACCTGTGCCATAGGCATCCGGGCGCACGAAACAACCTGTGTGACTTTTGAGCACGCTGAGCCCCCTTAAACCCCATGGACAATGATGTCACTAAACATGGCATAAGTTTAAGACATCGTCGATGTTGGACGTCTCTTTCTCTGCCTCATTGCTAGTGATTGCTTGGTAACGACTGTAATGTCGTATGTGCCTGGCCCGGTCATCATTTGTGTGGAGTGGAGAGGATGTGTACTGTGTGTATGGCGTGTGTGTAGAATGTGTACTGTATGTGCAGGATAAGAATTTGATGTGTGTCTGTGTTTGTTTATAGTGTGTGTGCGCGTGTGTGTAAGTATATGTGTATGTGTAATATGTGTGGTATGTGTATGTGTGTGTCATGTGTGTCTGTGTTGTCTGTTTGTGTGTGTTTGTGTGGGTGTGTTTATGTGTATGTGTGTAGTGTGTATACAGTGTAATTTGTGGAATTCATGTCTGTAGAGTGTGTCTGGTTTTGTAGGTATTTGTGTGAGTGTTAGTCTTTGTGTATGATCTGTTGTGAGTATTTAGGACGTATAGTGTGTGTGTAGGTGTGTGTGTGTGTGTGTGTGTGTGTGTGTGTGTGTGTGTGTGTGTGTGTGTGTAATGGATGGATGTATATTCCTAGAACTTCCCGGCACAGCTGCTGTGCCTTTTTGCACAGAAACAAAAAGCACACAGAAAAGGCCAAATGACTGTATGATATGCTCCGTGGTGAACGTTTCATTGAAGGTTGTGGTACGTTTGTGGAATAGGGTTGTTTACTTGTTCCATCTTATCAAACAGATAGAATCATCTACCTAGAGCTATTTCATCCACCAACAAACCCCTTACCCAGTGTCTCACCAACAGCTGGAATTTTTGGAGGTATTCTCAAAGAGGTAAGGGCAAGAACTATCCTCTTCCTCCCACAAAGAACCAAGAATTGCATGATCAATTTGTTCCCTGCAGCCAGTTTGGCTACCATCTACCCACAAAGAATGTACATCGGGCTATTGAAGGTATCGCCGATCACTCCCCAGTTGATGAAGATAAACACTAAAAGCTCACTAATGTCCAGTCCTGTACATAGCATTCTGGCGGGTCTATCACCATCAGTATCACAATGGGGACCCCGCATGCATGGACTGTCGAGGAACACTTATGCATCCAAGGCAGCCACGTACTATACAGTCTGCTTGTCTACAGAGGAGCTCTGTGAAGTTGAAGGCCAAGAAGTTGGCTTTTTAAAATTAAAAGAATAAATATAATTACAAGCAGCGATGAGCGGGACCAAACAACTGTGCCATCGCCACTTGGTCACACCTTACAATCTCTTTGATTTTTTAATCACGCTATGTCCTTTTAAACAAGTATGACATAAGTGTAAGGCATTGTCATGGCTGGACGTGTCTTTCTAGTTATGCATTGTTAGTTGTCACTCAGTGTCAGACGGGTTTCATGTAATATCGCTGGTGCTTGAGCGGGTCATCATTTGTGTAGGATTCTAGGAAGTGTGTAGATGTTGGAAGACAAACACAAGATGTGTGTGAGACGTCTATGTGTCTGTGGTTCCGATTTGTTGTGTTTATTAACGATGTGGACTGTGTGTGTGTTATGTGTAATGGTTGTGTGTATGTGTAGTATATGTGAGTGTAGGATGTAAGTGTGTAGTATGTGTATGTCTAGTGTTTATGGCGTTGGTAGTTGCATAGTATGTTTGTGTGTGTGTGTGTGTGTGTGTGTGTGTGTGTGTGTGTGTGTGTGTGTGTGTGTGTGTGTGTGTGGATGCATCATTCTGTGTGTTCAGGATGTGATTGAATTCCTGTGTCTGCCCGTCTCAGCCTATCACTTCTTTATGTTTCAAACTTTGCTAGGAACCCTTCTGGGTCAAAAATTAAAGACACACAGAGACAACCGAAGAGCTCTATGATGTGCTGTGTGGTGAGCGTTCCATAATAGGCAGCAGAGCAGTACGTTTGTGGAAATGGCATACTCGTGGCATTTTGTTGAGGAGACAGTGTCATAAGCTTTAAGTTATCTAAAACATCCACAAACCCCTTCCCCAGTCTTTCACAAAAGGTGGCCTTATATGAGGTATTCTCTAATAGTTAGGGCCAAAAACTTAAACACCCCCCAAAAAGAAACTGGGATTGCGTGATCAATCTGGTCCCTGCAGCCAATTTGGATACCCATGCTGCCAGAGCAAGCCCCCAAGACCCAGAGCATCATCCAGAACAGTGGGGCCATTGAAGATACAACAAAGATTGAATTTTGCTTGCATAGAGCTATCACTCCTCGCCAGTCGATGTCGATAAACACCTCCTGAAGCTTGCTTAAGCCAGTCTTGTGCAGTACTTCGATGGGTCCATCAACAGCAACATCATTATGCGGACCCCATATACTCGGTCAGGGGTGGAACATGGGTCCGAGACAGGCACAAAATATTCCCTGGTATGGCAGTATATGTGTATATGCCGTTGCGACTTGTTTCAAACCTCAAATCCTGTGTGCCTTTTCACCATGCTAAGACCGCTTAAACAAATATGACATCAGTTTAAGGCATCGATATTCCTGGATGTCTCTTTCTAGTGCGCCATTGCTAGCTCTCTCAATGTCGACTGGGTTTTGTCGTCACTCTAATGCCGCAGGGCCTTCAGATTGTCAATGAATCTGTACACAGCATAAAATGTGTGTCTGTGTGTGTGTCTGTGTGTGTGTTTGTGTGTGTGTGTGTGTGTGTGTGTGTGTGTCTGTGTGTGTGTGTATGTCTGTGTCTGTGTGTATGTGAGTGTGTCTTTGTGTGTTTGAGTGTGTATGTATGTGTCGTATGGGTTTGTGTGAAGTATGTTTAATGTATGTTTAATGGTTGTAGTGTTTGTGTGTGTAGAATATTGCTATAAAATGAATAATTATCAATTATCAAGTTTTTCAATCACCCAAACCCGCTTCATGAGTGAGTGCTCCACATGCACATTCACGCAACGTACATGTCTGTACATGTCTGTCAGTCACGGTACTATACTTCTCATTTTCGCCACCAAAAGCGGCCTTGCTTAACTTAAATGTCATGAACTTCATGTTGAACTGTGTGTGTGTGTGTGTGTGTGTGTGTGTGTGTGTGTGTGTATGTATGTGTATGTATGTGTGTGTCTGTCGTATGGGTTTGTGTGGAGTATGTTTTATGTATGTTTAATGATTGTAGTGTTTGTGCACTGAAAAAAATAACCCTTTGGATGAACTCAATTAAATTGTGGGCAGGATTTCCATCCAATAAATATATGTAGCTCCAACTCAAATGACGTATATCCATACACTATAATTTAATTGAGTTAGTCCAACTAATTTTTATCAAATGCAGCTACAATAAAATAATTACAATAAATAAGTGAAAGGTATTTGTTTATCCAACTCAAACTAATACTATTAATAGGGAATGAAGTTATGTTTTCCATTTTACCTCCAATTAAGACACGAGACAAAACCCATTTGAGGTGTTTTTATTGATAACCAGTAAAACCACGAAAGGATCTATACAGTGCTGCTTATGCTGTACTTTTAAATGTTAGAACAACCTGGAAATCACTTACAAGGCTGATAACAGTAACCCTCAATTCAGCATCAATAATTAAAATACACACACCAATACATTAACTTTTAGACTTGAAACCATTTTTGTTTTACCTTTTTTTATATAAAGGATTTAAGAGCAGTCAACTGAAATAGTACTTCTGTAAAAGCTTCATAACTGGTGAATTCCCAGCTATTCTGAATCCCTGAGCAAAAAAACAAACAAAAAAAGGCTCTTTGTAGATGGAGAGCTTTACACTGCTTTACAAACAGGGGATGCCAATGTCTGGTTTTGATAAAACAACAAATTATGCAAAACAACTGCTATTAAATTTTCTTAATACTAACTGAAGAACAGCTTAAACATCAATTATAAATCATTATTCTAAATATACAGTAACTGTATGTAATAAAAGCTGAACATCAAGGCTGTAGAAAATATTTGGGGAAATTACTTTTAACCCTGAGAAATTTTAACTATAGCAGGCTTATATCTTATGTTAACATGCAGATGAGTGCAAATGAAAAGAAAAATATTTTACTAATCCTGAAAAATAAAAACGTATGATAAAAAAACACAGTGAAGCCAAACTTTTCCATGTAGGTCATGTACAACCAATATGGCAAAAGCAAAATTCCCTCTACTTTGGCCATTCACAATCAAAGGGAATTACAGTTTTGTTGAAATCTGTTTAGATCCATTTCAACTTGAGCTGAGTGTCATGTGATCAGGTGAATGGTAGTGGGGAAAAAAAATGGATGCACCAGCTGACACGGCCATCAGCTTTATGGCAAGTTGAAAAGGGTGGAGGGTGGAGTCACACTTGAGTTAGCATGGGGAGGTGAAGCAGGCAAACTTGAGGTGAAGACCATGGAATTCCAAACTTGAACCCCATCAACCCTTAGTTTGTCTGGGAAGTGCAAAATCATTCTACTTCGCACTACCATTCACCTGATCACAGGATACTCAATTCAAGTTGAAATGTTGTTGCGTTGTATATCCTTCATCATTACTGTTAAACAGCTTGCAGTCATACTGTATGTTAATGTCCCGTGAATAACTCCCATAGTCTGCCTCTGATGGTCACTGGCTGTCGACTAAGCCACAGATGAAAATGGAAAAGCAAAACAAAAGTCTACTTTGTCACCTGGTGTTTATCGGTTATGTATATAATTCATTATAACCTTCTGGAAAAACTCGAAGGTGTACTTGAGGTTTTCTGGAGAGCTTAAATCAAGGGCATAAATGAGCCCAAACAGCATGATGAACCCCGTGATGACACTGCCTACGTTGCTCAGGACTTTAATGCCTTCGATCACAATTCCCACATCCTCTGACTCCTCAGCACCATCTCTTCGGATCGTGTAAATCCCAATGACTGTGTTTGTGATGTCCCTCTCTGCATCCTCAGCGGCGGAGGCCTGAACAGCAATGCATACAGACAACACTTGCGTTAAGGAGAGTGCTGAACACTACAAACCATAAACTACACACTAAAATGTAAAGTTGGAGTCACACAGTGCTGAAGGACTTGCAGACATGACCTATCCCATAGCTTGAAATATTTTACCTAAAACATCTAGCCATGCGTATGGATGGTGGTGTGCCATAGAATTTTCCTCATTACAGTGTATGGAATAAGATAGATTAATGTACTGTAAATATTAGTTTTAAATGTGCATCCTACAAACACACACTGAACTGTTTCATAATGCCTGAAATGTCAATTGAGGTGTTGAAAAAAATCCCTTTCTGTTGCTAGTTCTCTGCATGAGCACACATGACACTGGAATGAAGATACTTCCACCTGCTTTGAAGTTTGCTGTTTAGCATGACTTTTATATGTGTGATTTAATAGCTTATTCCATGTGTTAAATGTACACAGGCAATCTGTGTATGGACATGGATATCGATAACTGCCCCTAAAATGTCCGTGAGTCTGCCTAAAATGCTGCAACAGTAAATACCTGCTAGCTAGTTCCAAACTGCATTCTTTGCACTGCCACATGTATTATCCTGAAAAGGAGAAGAAAGACAATAAGCATATATTACACCGAACAAATGGCCATAATACATATCAGCTTGTGCCAATTACTCACCATCAGTAGGAGGTTGCCCCAAGAAGCTTTGTAATGCTGATCAAACTGCAAAAGATGAAATAAATACATTAGAGGTGCAAGTTCACTTGCTGGAATTCTGCAAAGGTGATGATGACAACTTTGCATTTGACCACTCAGCAATGTAAAGGACAAACTAACATTTTTATTAGATTAGCAATGATTTTACAGCAGCCCTGAAAGTATATATAATAAAACAAGCATGTAAAAAATAAACTCTGCCAATTTTATTTAAAGAAAATAATAATAATAATAAATAGTATGTTATAGTACAATTATTTCATCTGTGAGTTCACAAATGTTTGTTAAGGCACAGAGTCATTTATTATACAAATCCTGAAATACATACATGACTGCTGATTCTTGATAACAGTGAGCAGTATCTGCATTTGTCTCTCTAGACAACTTCAAAACAACAGAGGAGAAAGTCACAGTATCAAACTCAAGTCTGTCCTGCCTGCACATGAGCTGAGAGGGAAAAGCGCAGTGGAGGTGCTGCTGTTAGCTAGAGCCGCACACATGAGAAGAGTTACAATATACTTGTGCACATTCTCTCTTTCCTCTGGATAGTATAAATAAGTAACTTTACGTTGATTTTTGTTAGTTGCTTTTTAGGGGTGTTACGCTAACTGTTAAAGTTAATACCAAAGCATAACCTAAACTACCGTTCAACTGAGGTTTGTACATGCATGTTTGTGGAGGAGTGGAGGTAGCAAAGGTTGCGACATGGATTTCGCGGTTGAAAAGTTAGCAGAGTGAGAATGCTCCGCAACAAGCGGTCCTCTGGCCTGCCGGAGATACTTAACCACAGCAGCAGGAGAGGCTAACGTAACCTTACTAGCAAAAAAAACCCCGCTAACTCCAGCTTTAATCACGTTATAACCAAGCAAAATTCACCTTGCTTAATGTAAAACATACTTTGGTAAATAGCAAAGTAAAATAAACAAACACAAAAAATACTTACCGAGGAATGAACGTCAAGTTGAAGTCAGTAACGTAAATGTATCATCCTCCCCACAGGTATTGCAGCCCGAATTAGAAAATGCCTTTTTCAAAATGGTAGGTAAAGATGAGTCAAGCACGTGTTGCATGCCCAGTGGGCGGTTCCCTAAACAAACTAATTTACTTTACGTTAATGAATCTCATAGGTGAAACTATTAAAAATATTTGTGTTATAGCTATTAAATATAAATGTATATTTTAAAAATTTATATATTTAAACAAAGCAAACTATATATAAATATATCATATTTAAGAGGGGCTTGAATCATTTTTTTGAGTGTGTGTGTGTGTAGAATAGTATTATAAAATGAATAATTATCATAATAGTTCTTCTATCACGCAAACTCGCTTCAACACTGAGTGCTGCACATGCACATTCATGCAACGTACGTGTCTGTAAATGTCTGGCAGTCACGGGACTATTCTTCACATTTTCTCCACCAAAAGCGGCCTGCTTAAGTTAAACGTCTTGAACATCATGTTGAACTGTGTGTGTGTGTGAGAGTGTGTATGGAGTATTTTTGCTTGTATGAATGAATTACGTTTTTTGTTTGTTAGAAGTATGTGTGTATTTGTTCTATGTGTTGTGTTTGTTCTAACACGTGTGTTATTACGTGTTGTGTATGTGTAGTATGTGTGCGTATGTAGATTGTTTGTGTGTGCCTGCGTGTGTGTGTGTGTGTGTGTGTGTGTTTGTGTAATTATTATACTCCTCTAATCTCGCATCAACCCACATCATCGATGAGTCATTCGCGTGTACATTCAGGCTAGTGAATTTGTTACCGTCGTCGGCAACTACAAGGTTGCTGGCATGGTATAGTCTGCAGCCGGTCGTAGATGGGAGGGGTGTGTGCATTGTAACTCCACAGGTCTTTTGACTGGCAACCTCAGAGTCAACTTCACCACAGATTTCTTTTCACGCTGAAAATGTGAAAAAGACTAAGAAAAAAGTTGTTATTCATCATATATGCCAGAATGCATGAAAGTGTTAGAAATTATCATTGCTTTCATTTTTATGGTGCGCGTGCTGAGATAAAGCGTTTGCTGTGTTCTTAGCCCTGTACGAGGTCAGAAAAGCGGTTTTCTCACACAAGTAATGCATGGTCCTGTAAAACACAAAATAAATTTATATCAAGTTTTTATGATCAAAATGTGTTAAAGATTAACAAAAAAGTTGTTTTTCATCATGTATGCCAGAATGCATGAACATGTTGGAAATGATCATTCCTTTCACTTTTATGCTCCTTGTGCTGCGATAAAGCGTTTGCTGTGTTCTTAGCGCTGTACGAGCTCAGGAAAGCGTTTTTCTTACACAAATAATGCATGGACACGTAAAACACAAAATAAGTTCATATCAAGTTTTTATGATCAAAATGTGTAAAAGACCAACAAACAGTTGTTATTCATCATGTATGCTAGAATGCATGAACGAGTTGGAAAAGATCATTCCTTTCAGTTTTATGCTCCTCGTGCTGAGATAAATCGTTTGTTGTCTTCTTACCGCTTTACGAGCTCAGGAAAGCGCGTTTCGCACACAACTAATGCATGGTCATGTAAAACACAAAATTAATTTATATGCAGTCTTTATGCTCAAACTGTGAAAAAGACTTTCAAAAAAAGTTGTTATTCAACATTCATGCCAGATTGCATGAAAGTTTTGGAAATTACATGTCCTTTAAGTTTCATGCTTGTTATTCGGAGATAAAGCGTTTGCTGTGTTCTTAGAGCTGTACGAGCTAAGGAAAGTGGTTTTCTCTCACTATTAATGCATGGTCATGTAAAACACACAAAACGAATTTATATGCAGTTTTTATGCTCAAAATGTGACAACGACTAACAAAAAAGGTGTTATTCATCATGTATGCCAGAATGCATGAAAGTGTTGGAAATTATCATTCCTTTCACTTTCATGCTCCCCGTGCTGCGATAAAGCGTTTGCTGTGTTCTTAGCGCTGTACGAGCTCAGGAAAGCGGTTTTCTCAGACAACTAATGCATGGTCCTGTAAAACAGAAAACAAATTTGTATCAAGTTTTTATGATCAAAATGTGTTAAAGAATAACAAAAAAGTTGTTTTTCATCATGTATGGCAGAATGCATGAAAATATTGGAAATTATCATTCGTTTCACTTTTATGCTCCTTGTGCAGCGATAAAGCGTTTGCTGTGTTCTTAGCGCTGTACGAGCTCAGGAAAGCGGTTTTCTCACACAACTAATGCATGGTCATATAAAGCACACAAAACGAATTTATATGCAGTTTTTATGCTCAAAATGTGTAAAATACTAACAAAAAAGTTGTTATTCATCATGCATGCCAGAATGCATGAATGTGATGGAAATTATGATTCCTTTCAGTCCTATGCTCCTCATGCTGAGATAAAGCGTTTGCTGTGTTCTTAGCGCTGTACGAGCTCAGGAAAGCGGTTTCTCACACAACTAATGCATGGTCCTGTAAACCACAAAATAAATTCATATAAATTGTTTATGATCAAAATGTGTTAAAGATTAACAAAAAAGTTGTTATTCATCATGTATGCCAGAATGCAGGAATGTGTTGGAAATTATCATTCCTTTAAGTTTTCTGCTTGTCATGCTGCGATAAAGCGTTTGTTGTGTTCTCCGCACTGTACGAGCTCAGGAAAGCGGGGTTTCGCACACAACTAATGCATGGTCATGTAAAACACAAAGTAAATTTATATGCCGTCTTTATGCTCAAAATGTGAAAAAGTCTTTCAAAAAAAGTTGTTATTCAACATTCATGCCGGATTGCATGAAAGTTTTGGAAATTACATGTCCTTTAACTTTTATGCTTGTCATTCGGAGATAAAGTGTTTGCTGTGTTCTTAGCGCTGTACGAGCTCAGGAAAGCGGTTTTCTCACACAACTAATGCATGGTCATGTAAAACACACAAATCGAATTTATATGCAGTTTTTATGCTCAAAATGTGAAAAAGACTAACCTTAACGTTGTTATTTAACATGAACGAAAATGCCGGAAATTGTAATTCCTTATTCCTTTCACTGTTAGGTTGCCGTCTTCTTAGAGGTGTCCATTCGTAGGAAACCGTTTTTTTTTCACACCTAAAAAATGTTCGGGCATGTAAAACATACACAACGAGTTCATATGCAATGTTCATGCTCTAAATGTAAATGTCAATTAAATTTCTAGTTTTATTTGTCAAATACACAAAACATGATATTCAGAGAAATGCTTTGACAACGGTGCATAAAAACAGAAAAGAGTATAAGCAAAGAATATAACTATAATAATGAATTAATAGACTATGAATAAGAAAACGTGCAAATAATTATGAAATAATAAAATAAAAATTATATAAATACAGAAAACAGCTTTTGGTTTATAGTTTATAGAATGAAGTAATGAGGATACCTTCTGTAAGCAATGGGTAGGGACAGAAGAGAGGCAGCGCATACATGGGAAAATGGTGGAAGATCGAGGTACGCTTCCGCCAATGCAGGTCAGAGGCCTGAGTACTTCTGACGGCGGGTTACCCAAGGAATGATGCGGTGGGCGGTAATGTTTTGGTAGTGGAGAGACATACATCATGAACACATGAGGCTTTAGCATGTTGTTTGCTTTATGTGTTCAAAAGCCAGCCTGTTTGAGCCAAGTTCAAGTAGCCGTTTATTTCATTTTAACCATAAATAGTTTAGTACACAGTGAAACGAAACAACGTTTCTCTAGGACCAATGTCCTACATACAGCATTACCATCATGAATGAACAAACACTAGATGAATAAACAACCTAAATAGCTGCTTAGCTGTGACAAGACAGATTGACATTTTTAAGTTAACAGAAAACTATGTTCTTTCCCCTGCAAAAAGCGACAACATGAAGTGCTCATTCAAATGTGCAAACAAGAGTTAGAACGTCACAACATGACACATTTCATTACTTTGTGCTAATGACATAATGAGTTGAGGTAGTGGGAAGAGAAACAGTAACCAGGACACATTCGTTTGAAGTAGCAGCAAAGATCAAATAGTTTTGTGCATATAACAAGTAACAAGGTATAAGAAGGTGGTGTATCGACATACGCTTCCCCCCAATGCAGGTCGGAGCCCTGAGTACTTACTGATGAATCTACGGTGTGAGGAATGTAGGAATGATGCGGTATAAGGTAATGTTTCTGTTGTGGAGAGATATAGCTGATTGGATCCAAAAGCGAGGCTGCTTGAGCCAGGTTCAAGTAGGCTTTTATTTTCATTTTAACCATATAACCATATTAAGTACACAGTGAAACCAAATAAAGTTCCTTCAGGACCATGGTCCCACATAAAACATAAATTAAAATTATGAAAAAAAAAAAAAACTAACTAGCTAACTAAGCAACCTATTTATCTGCCGAGCTTTGACAAGACAGATTGACATTTTTAAGTTTGTTCAGTTTATCTGTTCAGTCTCTATGGGCAATTTCTTAGATGGTTGTTGATCAGTGTGTTTGTGCGAGTATGAATACGAAAACGTGCAAACAAGTATGAAGTAAGAACAAAGTACTTCTCATGGCGGGTCAGCCTAGGAATGATAGGTGTGAGGTAAGTTTTCAGTAGTGACTGGATCCCAGCATCATGCAATACAAATGAACATCATGGATGAACAAAAACTAACTAGCTAACTATGCAACCTAATTAGCTGCCTAGCTGTGACAAGACAGATTGACATTTATAACTTAACAGAAAACTAAGTTCTATACAAAAAAATAAGAGACAACATGAAGGTTTGGTTCAAATATGCAAACAACGCGACAACATGACACATTTCATTACTGTGTGCTGATGACAATGAGTTGAGGTAGTGGGAGGAGAAACAGTAACCAGGACAGATTCCTTTGAAGTAGCAGCAAAGATCAAATAGTTTTGTGCATATAAAAAGAAATGGATATTGTGCAAAAGCTGGGTCTTCCTCAGCCTTCTCAGGAAGAGGAGACGTTTTTAATACTATCGTTTGCTGTTGAGGGACCGAGTGAGGTTCTCCTCCAGGTGGCCAACCAGGAATTTGGTGCTGTTGATGATCTCCACACAGGAGCAGTGATGTTCATCAGAGAGTTGCCGCTTTGTGTCCTCCTGAAGTCATCAACAATGTTCTTTGTTTTAGCAAAATTCAGCGACAGGTTGTTGTGCCTACAGCAGACCGTTAGCCTCTGCACTTCCTCTCTTTGTGCTGACTCTTGGTTCTTGCTGATGAGACACACAGTTTCTCCCGAACGTCATGACGTTCTGCATGTCAAGTGAGGGTAGAAGCTGTTCAGTGCATCTGAAATGGAGCCGTCACTGTAACAGGCGGGTGACGATGAGTTCCTTTGGTGATGTCCTTTTGTTGGTGATTGCTGGTGAAGCCCTGCTATATGTTACCACTATCGCTGAACTGGTTGATAATTCTCTGGGCATGTGAGCGCTTTCAATCTCTATGGCCAAGGAACGTTTGGCCCTTGCTGCTCTGATGGCTTGGGTCCTCACAAGTCCACGCACCTCCGCAGTAAATCTATTAAAGTTTCTGGTTGGTTGTGTGATGATGTTCTTGAAGAAGGTGACAACAGCACTTGTTGAAGTAGCTGGTCGCTGATGATGTTTACTCCTCCAAGTCAGTGAAGTCGCCGTAAGTTGCAGCCTTCCTAAATGGTGTTCTCAAAACAAAAGTGCAGGCTTCTATTGGCCAGGTTTTCACCTGCTTCAGCACCAGGTGTCCCTTAATCATCAACTGTAAACACTAGTCAGTTGATCATGAACATGAAGATAACTAGGCCTTTCACATCTAGGCAGACAAGACTGGTGTCACAGATTTACCGTGCTAGGCTACAGTCGGTAATTCCTGGAACTCCGAATCTGGCTGCGTCAGCTTATCGCTGCTGTTTGCTGCGACCTTTGCGAAGAGCACAAAGAATGAAAATCACCCAGGAATGAAAAGCACACATAAAAGGCAGAAGGGCAGTATGATGTGCTAGGTGGTTCCATACAAGCCCACAGTACGTTTTTGGAAAGAATGGGTTTCTCATGACATTTTGTCAAGCAGTTAGGGTCATAGGGTCTGAGCTATCTGAACCACCCGCAACCAAGTTTCAACCATTGTTTCACAAACAGGTGGATTTATTCTCAGGTATTCTCAAAGAGGTAGGGCCAAAAACTTACAGCCACAGCCCAACAAAGAACCTAGGATGATTAATTTGCTCCCTGTATGCCTCAATTTGTCCACCATCTACTAATGTTATCAGAGCAAGAGCCTAAGGCCCAGAGCCTCACACAGCACAATTGGTCTGAAAGTTCTCCAAAGAACTTCCTATTCAAGGTGGACTCCAAGAAGTACATCGGCCCATATAAGACACAACTAGCATTCATTTTGGTTGCTTACCACCGGTCATTCTCTGGTCAATGAAGATAAACCCCACCTCAAGCTTGCTCAAGCCAGTCATGTGCAGCACTCTGGAGGGAACATTGAACACTCGTGGGTCTCAGGCTAGCACATACCATACAACGATCTACAAGTCCAACAAGAAGCTCTCTCAGAAGATGAAAGCCTAGAAGTTGGCCCTGCAGCCTTTTAATATAAAAAGAAGAAATATATTGAAAAGCAATGATGAGCGGGCCCAAGCACCTGTGCCATAGGCATCCGGGCGCACGAAACAACCTGTGTGACTTTTGAGCACGCTGAGCCCCCTTAAACCCCATGGACAATGATGTCACTAAACATGGCATAAGTTTAAGACATCGTCGATGTTGGACGTCTCTTTCTATGCGTCATTGCTAGTGATTGCTTGGTAACGACTGTAATGTCGTATGTGCCTGGGCCGGTCATCATTGTGGAGAGTGTGGAGTGGAGAGGATGTGTACTGTGTGTATGGCGTGTGTGTAGAATGTGTACTGTATGTGCAGGATAAGAATTTGATGTGTGTCTGTGTTTGTTTATAGTGTGTGTGCGCGTGTGTGTAAGTATATGTGTATGTGTAATATGTGTGGTATGTGTATGTGTGTGTCATGTGTGTCTGTGTTGTCTGTTTGTGTGTGTTTGTGTGGGTGTGTTTATGTGTATGTGTGTAGTGTGTATACAGTGTAATTTGTGGAATTCATGTCTGTAGAGTGTGTCTGGTTTTGTAGGTATTTGTGTGAGTGTTAGTCTTTGTGTATGATCTGTTGTGAGTATTTAGGACGTATAGTGTGTGTGTGTGTGTGTGTGTGTGTGTGTGTGTGTGTGTGTGTGTGTGTGTGTGTGTGTGTGTAATGGATGGATGTATATTCCTAGAACTTCCCGGCACAGCTGCTGTGCATTTTTGCACAGAAACAAAAAGCACACAGAAAAGGCCAAATGACTGTATGATATGCTCCGTGGTGAACGTTTCATTGAAGGTTGTGGTACGTTTGTGGAATAGGGTTGTTTACTTGTTCCATCTTATCAAACAGATAGAATCATCTACCTAGAGCTATTTCATCCACCAACAAACCCCTTACCCAGTGTCTCACCAACAGCTGGAATTTTTGGAGGTATTCTCAAAGAGGTAAGGGCAAGAACTATCCTCTTCCTCCCACAAAGAACCAAGAATTGCATGATCAATTTGTTCCCTGCAGTTAGTTTGGCTACCATCTACCCACAAAGAATGTACATCGGGCTATTGAAGGTATCGCCGATCACTCCCCAGTTGATGAAGATAAACACTAAAAGCTCACTAATGTCCAGTCCTGTACACAGCATTCTGGCGGGTCTATCACCATCAATATCACAATGGAGACCCCGCATGCATGGACTGTCGAGGAACACTTATGCATCCAAGGCAGCCACGTACTATACAGTCTGCTTGTCTACAGAGGAGCTCTGTGAAGTTGAAGGCCAAGAAGTTGGCTTTTTAAAATTAAAAGAATAAATATAATTACAAGCAGCGATGAGCGGGACCAAACAACTGTGCCATCGCCACTTGGTCACACCTTACAATCTCTTTGATTTTTTAATCACGCTATGTCCTTTTAAACAAGTATGACATAAGTGTAAGGCATTGTCATGGCTGGACGTGTCTTTCTAGTTATGCATTGTTAGTTGTCACTCAGTGTCAGACGGGTTTCATGTAATATCGCTGGTGCTTGAGCGGGTCATCATTTGTGTAGGATTCTAGGAAGTGTGTAGATGTTGGAAGACAAACACAAGATGTGTGTGAGACGTCTATGTGTCTGTGGTTCCGATTTGTTGTGTTTATTAACGATGTGGACTGTGTGTGTGTTATGTGTAATGGTTGTGTGTATGTGTAGTATATGTGAGTGTAGGATGTAAGTGTGTAGTATGTGTATGTCTAGTGTTTATGGCGTTGGTAGTTGCATAGTATGTGTGTGTGTGTGTGTGTGTGTGTGTGTGTGTGTGTGTGTGTGTGTGTGTGTGTGTGTGTGTGGATGCATCATTCTGTGTGTTCAGGATGTGATTGAATTCCTGTGTCTGCCCGTCTCAGCCTATCACTTCTTTATGTTTCAAACTTTGCTAGGAACCCTTCTGGGTCAAAAATTAAAGACACACAGAGACAACCGAAGAGCTCTATGATGTGCTGTGTGGTGAGCGTTCCATAATAGGCAGCAGAGCAGTACGTTTGTGGAAATGGCATACTCGTGGCATTTTGTTGAGGAGACAGTGTCATAAGCTTTAAGTTATCTAAAACATCCACAAACCCCTTCCCCAGTCTTTCACAAAAGGTGGCCTTATATGAGGTATTCTCTAATAGTTAGGGCCAAAAACTTAAACACCCCCCAAAAAGAAACTGGGATTGCGTGATCAATCCGGTCCCTGCAGCCAATTTGGATACCCATGCTGCCAGAGCAAGCCCCCAAGACCCAGAGCATCATCCAGAACAGTGGGGCCATTGAAGATACAACAAAGATTGAATTTTGCTTGCATAGAGCTATCACTCCTCGCCAGTCGATGTCGATAAACACCTCCTGAAGCTTGCTTAAGCCAGTCTTGTGCAGTACTTCGATGGGTCCATCAACAGCAACATCATTATGCGGACCCCATATACTCGGTCAGGGGTGGAACATGGGTCCGAGACAGGCACAAAATATTCCCTGGTATGGCAGTATATGTGTATATGCCGTTGCGACTTGTTTCAAACCTCAAATCCTGTGTGCCTTTTCACCATGCTAAGACCGCTTAAACAAATATGACATCAGTTTAAGGCATCAATATTCCTGGATGTCTCTTTCTAGTGCGCCATTGCTAGCTCTCTCAATGTCGACTGGGTTTTGTCGTCACTCTAATGCCGCAGGGCCTTCAGATTGTCAATGAATCTGTACACAGCATAAAATGTGTGTCTGTGTGTGTGTCTGTGTGTGTGTTTGTGTGTGTGTGTGTGTGTGTGTGTGTGTGTGTGTGTGTCTGTGTGTGTGTGTGTGTGTGTATGTCTGTGTCTGTGTGTATGTGAGTGTGTCTTTGTGTGTTTGAGTGTGTATGTATGTGTCGTATGGGTTTGTGTGAAGTATGTTTAATGTATGTTTAATGGTTGTAGTGTTTGTGTGTGTAGAATATTGCTATAAAATGAATAATTATCAATTATCAAGTTTTTCAATCACCCAAACCCGCTTCATGAGTGAGTGCTCCACATGCACATTCACGCAACGTACATGTCTGTACATGTCTGTCAGTCACGGTACTATACTTCTCATTTTCGCCACCAAAAGCGGCCTTGCTTAACTTAAATGTCATGAACTTCATGTTGAACTATGTGGGTGTGTGTGTGTGTGTGTGTGTGTGTGTGTGTGTGTGTGTGTGTGTGTGTGTGTGTGTGTGTGTGTGTGTGTGTGTGTGTGTGTGTG
>QNUK01001162.1:0-105245 GCA_013621035.1 Clarias magur | reverse complement strand
TCAGATCACACGCAAAACAAGTATTTTTTCTCCCCCAGATTGTCTGGAATGTCACTTCCACTCATTTTCCTTTTGTGATTATCGTAAAACCTGCTGTGGTTTTTGTGTTGCTGTCTTAGGATCTGCTCAAACATGCGTCTCTCCGCACCTGTTACAAACACAGCAAACATGGTTGCAAAATAACATGGCAGGAGACTGTGATGATTTTTAACCAGAATTGTTTTTCTTCTTCTTTTTCTTACATTTTCTTTTACAGAGCCTTTTCCAGCCCGACAAAAGAGATGGTCATGGTTACAAGCAGGTATGTACAGGATTCACTTGAAAGAGGCTCAAAATATTCTGTATTAACTCTCTCTAAAATTTACCAATCTGAACCAAAACCTTGATGCATGTGTAATAGATTGCAGAAGAGATCTGCATTTTCTGCCAGACACATTTTGACACAGAGTCCCATGTTCCTGAACGCATCAGCTAGGACATCAAGGACTAAAATCATTTAACAGGGTCAGCTGGGTTTGCTAGTTAGCTAACACGCCTGATGTTCTGTATGTTGCTTAAACAAACTACCAAGTCTAAATCAAGAACCTAGCAAAATAAGGCTATGTGTCTGGGTCATGTTCTTACAAGGACTTGCCTTTCTCAGAACATGGTCGTGTTTATCTAGCTGATTTCTTTCAGCTAGCATTGGTTCTACAGCAACTTGGTTACAATTGCCATGTTTTTAAATGTAGTAAAGCAGAGTTGTAAGCATGAAAGTGTTACTATTTCTTTAATCTCTCTAGTATAAATGCTATGTGTACTATATACTGTATGTCTGGTCATTGTAGCATCATTTAGCCACTGACAGGATGCCAAGCCATGAGGATCTTCTAGAGCTATTTTAAAGATTTATCTTAGCCACTAACGATTCATGATTTACATTTTTTTTAATAACAACAACAATAATAATAATAATAATAAGTAAATATATTTTTTCCCAATGTCAGTTCCATTCCTAAATACATTTTTTGAAAGGTTCTTCAACCAACTCTAGCATCAGATAGATAGGCTAATCAGGCTACTTAATGCTAGCCACACTTAAGTAAAGGTTTTACGTGTGATGCGGAAGGCAGCTCCCCAAAACATGGTTGCTTAAATCTTGATGAAAGACCTGTGTTAAAAGAGGATTTGTTTCATTTCTTGTCGCAGTTAATAAATCACCTGCATAGCTAACTTGCTTGCCGTACTTTGTTATTTTATGCTAGCTTTCCATTTCAGTGATTAAAGCTAGATATCAATAAAAACTGGATTCCGCGTTGGATGTTTTTTTTTTTCTTTTTTTTTGCTCCTTTAAATACGCAGAGCCAAACCGAGACTTGTGATAAACTTTTTTTTCTCTGAAAGAAGGACATTTCCAGAAGACTCCAAGCACAGTACGGTGATGAAACTTTTAGCCGCAGTAAAGAATTTGAATGGTACAAATGATTTAAAGAAGATTGAACGTCCGTGAGTGACGATCTCATCCAGAGTGGCTCGGAGCACAGTGCAGTCATTCCTGTGCACGTTCCACGATCGGCACGCTTAATGCTGGAAAATTTCCACATCCCTTGTACAGTCCTTTCTACATGTTTGGCCATTAAAGGGGTTCCTGGCAGGCCAGCATTTCAGACATGAAGCAGCAGTTGGATGACGGCTCCAGCGACTGAGAAAACCTTGTACCTTGATGGTATCCAGGCAATAGTGAAACACTGGGATAAGTGCATTAGTGTAGCAGAGGATTATATAGAGAAATAAAGGGAGTTTTTATTCTCATAATTATGTTCTGTTATTCTGCACAATCAAAAGTCCTGGTTTGACTTGAAGAACCCTTGCAGAACTTGTTAACTAACTAGCTATACTAAAATGTAGCACTAATTCATTTATAGTGTTACACAAAAATAAGCTTTAGCTAAAACTTGAAACTTAGTTGCTCTGCTTGCTGGTTTGAATATGAAACTGCAAAACAATAAAATGAAATGCAGCTGAAAGCCATTTTTTCCCTCTCTTTCGTTGGTTCATTTCTCTTTCCGTATCCCATTAAACCAGCAGATAGTCGCGAGTTTAATGGTGTGCGGGACGGAAGATAAAATCAATGCTGTGTAGAGGAGAGCGATGGATATTAAACAGTCTGTAAGCAGTTCAACATTCCAACAGTTTGCGTTGATTTGTCTCTTTTTTCGAGTACACAAGTATGTTAGATTTGACCCAGGATGACGTGTGTGAGGTGAAATTGCACGATATTTCACAGGAGTGTTTGTGAAAAGTTTAGATGTAAAATGCTGTGTGTGTTTGTGTCCCAAAATGTCTCCAGAAGAACAGGAATATGTGACAGTCTTGACCTTGTTGTGAAATTTAACTCATCACCCCCTGGGGAAAAATACTTTTGGTGGCTAAACATTTAGCGCTAAGGTTAGGTTTTGATGTAGCATGGTGTTAATTGGCTGTTAATGACTGCGTCAGTGGAAGGATAGCAAGACAAAAGTCTGCGCGCTTGTGTGTGCTGGTATGTTTGTTTGCTTTGGCAAAGCAGTGTGTTCTTGACAGCTGGGCTCACACAAGTGCTAGCTCACACACACACACACACACACACACACACACACACACACACACACACACTCCCACTATGTGGGAGAGCTACGAGGCGTGTAAACACAACAAACAGCGAATCATTCAGTGTCAGCATTCATCTACTGTTTGCTTACCGTCAGTCAACGTTGTTCATTATGTTGCTGTTCCTCTAGAGCCAAGCCAATAAATGTGTCAAAGCATTCAACTATCATGAGGCTTAGCGCAGCTTATATAATAAATGATTGATATCCTGGCTACTGATACAGTGATGATTTATCACCATTATTCGGTCAATTCATGATTTAAAAAAAAAATATATTTTTTTTTTACTGCACTCTATTATAAGTAACTACTGTACTATTTTAGCAGTAAATCTACAGTGGCTTGAAAGTATAAATCTTTAACTTATACCTCCATCACATCGTGTGTCAATCCTTTACATTTCAAATATAATGATGTTTTACGAGTGATGTGATTCTAAAATATTAATCGATTTATTATATGTCGTTATGCAACAGTTAGCTCTGACCGAGTAATCTGATTGGACGTCCACAAGTGATGATATTCAGCATAACAGCACTGGGATGTTCAACTATATGTATCACTCCACATCCCAGGTGTTCTAACACTGATTAATTACGATACCTGTCGACCACAGCATGTTTGAAAGTAGGTCTGTATGGTCCGCATCTAGCGAGAAAACACATCTGATAGAAGTTGCGTCTCTTAAACCACACTTTTTAATAGTTGCTTCTATGTCATTCCAAATTGCCTCTGAACCATCCGTGTTGTTCTGTCTACTGCTAAAATGAGCTACAAAGCTAACTAGCTTCTAAAACAAGGCTGAATCCTAAATCCCTCTCTAACCCTCGATGAAAAGCATTACTTGGCATGTGGAACAAAGGATTGTACACCCTGCATAGTTCACTAGCTATCCATTTAACACTATTTGGGATTCCCCCGAACCTCGCACTTAGTGGATATTCTAAAATGGAATATTGGTAAGATACCAGTAAGATACTGGTAAGAATTTCAAGCAACTTTCACCTCTGTTCATTACACCAACTGTCAGTCGCTAGCTCCACCAGTCATGGTTAGTTAGTTCTGTTTTACTTGAAAAACGAGCATGTCTTGGTTTACGAGTGCCACCGTTTACGAGTTTTTTGACACCGACACACACACACACACACACACACACACACACACACACACACACACACACACACACACACACACTCTCTCTCACCTTTACACCCCCCCCTCCCCGGCTTCACACAGACACACACAGTCTGCTCTACACAGAAACTCTGCTCTGTTGCGATTCTTTTCAAAGGTAAGGTGCTGGTTCATTTTTTTTTTTTTTTACTTTACAGCAGTGATTCTGTTAGTCTGCGCTCATGCAAGTGTCAAAGACATTTCTTTTTTTCCTGTTAAAACAGTGTTTCCGTTGTGTGTGTGTTTGTTGTGAAACTTAAAAAGCAAGGTGGGGGGGAGGGAGGTGGAGTTTTACTGTGTAAGATGAGGTGAGGGAAGGGGCTAATTCCACACACACACACACACACACACACACACACACACACACACACACACACACACACACGGCGCCTGAGCGCACAAACGGAAACACTTATCTGTTGGGATTTATTTGTACTTTTTTTTAAAGGTAAAGTGCAGGTTAATTTTAATTTCTTTTTACTTTATATATTGTATTAATTATTTTTCTGTATTTATTTTTTTGGGCTGTGGAACAAATTATTTGAGTTTTCATTGTTTCTTATGGGAAGATTTGATTTGGTTTACGAGTGTTTTGGAAAACGAGCCCACTTCCGGAACGAATTATGCTCGTAATTCCACTGTGATAAAAAAAAAAAATATATCAACATCAGGATAGTGTGTTGTGGCCCAATAGAAAGCAAAGTTAATGTTAAGATTCTTTACATTGATTACTGTCCTATAATAGCACTAAATGAAGTGTATTATTCTGGCATCATGCATTTTATTATGTTTATACAAATACAATACATTAAACTTTCTAACACATTCTTTTCAGTAAAATCAGACAGACATTGTCTTTTGTGTTAGATTTACCTCTGCCTGTTATAAAGCACTGAAACTGGAGACTCCTTCCAAGTATGTTCAGTAAATATCTTCGCCATATAATAAATCACACTTTGTTAAATAACGGCTAATTATTTGTGCATTATAATGTCTTACATTAGACAAAATGTCTGCTTTGCACTTCCCTATGTACAGTAAGTTGTTACGATGGAAATGATAAATAAAACAAGCACTGTTGAAAAATAAATCATCACTTTCTCAGTCAGACTCAGTCAACAGCATTATAGCAGGTATATTGTGTGTTATTTTCACTTGAAAGATCGAAAATACCATTATTCTGCACTCAAACTAACGTTGACTCTGAGACTAATTCACATGGAACAATGATGTATGTGTTTACACATCGTGTCTTAGACGACAATCTCTTTGAGCAAATCTCTCAGTATAATCGACAATCACACGCTGTTGAGGAATGACCAATTAATTCTAATTACAATCACTGAAACCGCTGAATCCTGAGCACTCGAGACTGCTCGTGGTTAGTTGGAGCTGTGTCAAGTGCTGATAAGACGTCCTGTTCTGAAAAGGCCACTTATCTCCGTAAAGAGTACTTGTGTGTAAAAATGACCCTATGTGCCCTCGTTTAAGTGTATGTGTGGGAGAAAGACAACGAGCGACGGCTTTCATGGGGGTCAGACCGAGCAAAGGAAGGTGTGTAAAAGTCGGACCATAAAACTGGCTGTAAGTGGAGATGTGCCGTCATGCATACATAAGAAGAGGAGGAGGGGAGGCTGCATAGCTTTATGAAGAGATAAAGGAGAAAGAGAAAGGCTTGCAGAAAGAGAATCTTAGAGAGGGACGGGGAGAGAGCGAGAGAGCAGCCATGTCTTAAATCATTAACTCATACACACTTGTGCACATAACTGCCCCATCATGGTCTTACACTTGCAAAATTATGGTTTGCACGATTCAGTTCATATGAAACACATTTTAGTTTTTCTGTCTGTTCAGGAATTTTAAAACTGTTAAATGACTCCAGTCGAGTCCTGAATTATGGCTTAACCCTATTTCCGATTTCCTTAAACACATTTATCATTTTCTTCTACTGTATATACTTAGTGAACTGGAAATGCACTGCCTGGCCAAAAAAGTGGTGCACTGTAAGATTCACCTTATTTATTCACCTTACACTTTGATTACAGCACCTAAGTTTCAGAAGCGATTCCTCATGCTTCCAGAACCACTGGAATATGGATATGGCTGTGCCTTCACCGAAGAGAAACTATGATACATAGTTTCATAGACCTGATACCCTGGTCATTCAGTACATTCAGGTCGTCAGCTGACTTCATTTTTCTGCCACATAATATTGCTGAGTCTAGACCTGAGCACCAGAAGCGACCCCAGATCACACTGTCTCCAGAGGCTTGTACAGTGTGGCTTGGCCACTATGCATGATGGGTGCATCGTTCTATGTGTTTCCCATCTTACCCTGATGTGCCCATCACTCTGGAATAGGCTCAATCTGAACTCCTCAGACCACATGACCTTTTTCCATGGCTCTGAAGTCTAATCTTTATGCTCACTAGCAAATTGAGGCCTTTTTTGTTCTGATGAGTGTCAACTTCACCAAGTGTTTAATTGATCTCCATTGAGTATGGTTTTCCGGTCACATTTCTTCCAAAAAGTTGACACACTATCTTTCCAGGGTTCGTTAATGTGTTAAAGGATACTTAACCCAGTTCCGGTTTCAAATCTCCTTAGTTGTTTTCTTTGCTTGATGCAGCCCAATTATTTGCCCCCTCTGAGGTGGTGACTTTTTTAGCCAGGCAATGTATAACAAAAGAAGGCTTTTTCTCCAACTTTGATTTTAATCTTTTCCAATGAATCCCTTCTGTGTTACAAGAATTAACAGCTATCTCGCAGCTGGAGGCATAGAGAGAGCTGATTGGCCGAGCTCTCACAGAGGGGAGGGATGAGAGGTACTTGGTGCTCCCACATTAATCACGGCTCTACAGCCAATCAGGGGCGTCTGTAAGCTCACGTAAGCGGAAGGAGCGGATAGCGCTGTTCTCCGAGTGCGTTACGCCCCACCCAACGGTGCGTGAGCGAGCAGTTCGAAAAGATGCGGTCGGCTGGCATCACGTGGTTTGGAGGAAACACGTGATAATTCTTTGGCCCTCCAAACTGAGTGGTAGTAGTAGCGTAATGTGGGAGCCCCCTAGTGACGGGGAGGAAAAAAAAAAAAACATCTATAATTGGCTAGATGCGAAGTAACGACCTCCTTTCTCAGCCAACAAGTGACTGGATGGTGATCAGAAGCAAAGACAAGTGAAAGAGTGTACTGATCAGTAATGGATGCTATAAATTACCTTCCTGGAAACTCACACATGTGGGGCAAACATGTGCAGAAAGGACATGGCTAACATGGCTAAAATGATCAAACATTTACACCGCCCTCCATTTCCCTTTGAAACGTTCTTAAATCGGCCTGGAACGGGTCTGACATTTCTGATTGAGGTGTTTACATGGTGCAGTTTAATTTGATTTGGCTATGATTCTGAACATTAGTGGAATATTAGGGTCCATGTAAACACACCCCACGAAAATACAAGTCAAATTAAACATGTTGTCACTAACGAGGCATAAATTAAAAAAGCAAACTACAGCACATCAGTAAGGATGCACGACTTCTGATCAAGACTAAAACTGACGATTGCATATTGTGACCTCCGTATTAAGGCAACATTGTCTCACAGAGATGCTAAGGGGGTGCAAACTTTTGCACTCAGCTTTAAGCTTGGCCATTGACAGACTTGTCAACAGCACGGAGAGGAACATACAAAGATACGAGACTCAGGATTCAGGTATGATGGAGCATGTGTCGGTTTAGCATTCGCTCATGGCAATAAAAGATAAATAACACACTGCTGAGACATAATTGCGTATCGCACGCAAATGTGGACTTTGAGTGACAAGGCTGTTTATGTTTATGTCTGTATTGCAGCTGTTTCTTTCTCTGCTTAAGATTATCGAGTGCACAGGACATGTTTTGCAGTTTACAGTACCTCCCTCAGGGCTGAATCCATCTCGAGTCTGCTCAGGTGTTGACGTGAACGCCTTAAGGCAGTGCATCTAATTGCAATTATGTTTAAACCGCGTCGAATTGAAGAAACAGTGAGAAGAGCCACGGACTGACGGAGATCATTTACTGTATGAAAAATGAGCGCGAGTTAAAGCGATCATTCTCATTATTCCTTTTAATTAATTTTATTTATGTGGCAGTCTGGGCAAACCACACAGGTGCCTCTGTGACTGAGCAAAAATGGCATGGCAATGTTTTATTTACTTTTTAATCAAACCTTTGCCATATTCCTGCAAAGATCAAGATAGGAATGGAGGCATCGCCACAAACATGTCAGTAAAAGTACTGTGCTAGCTTCCTTACACAGTGAATATGATGCTTTGAAACGCAATTTGCAATGTTTCCTGTTTTTCTCTTTTAGAGGAACTTTTGAATTTTACACTTATCTTGGACTTGAGAAGCATGGTGGTGGCAGCATCATGTTAAGCATTACCTTCGCCACTTTTGTACAGTATGTCTCTGACTAAATCTTTGACTAAATTTTTAGCATCAGTCAGTCTCTGAGTTTTGCTGTATATCTACCTTTAGGCAGTGATGCAGCCATTGCAGTCTTTCCAATTTGTTTGAATTATGGATTAAATTAAACATCACAGTCTTATTATTGTTTAAATCCAAAGCCTGATTCATAGTTTTTCACTTTTCTACAACATTCTCTACAACTTTAATGGGTTATGGAGCTTTATGGTGACTCTTTTCATCTAATTATTTGACTTCTCATGGCAACTGTTTACACCTGAAGGGTCTAGTTTAGGTATGAATTTTACAAACTATACAAGAAAAATTACTTCTGATTGATGTGGGGTTTTCTTGTGTTAATTCATGTCATGTAAATACAATGGTGGCCAAAAACCTTGAGATTAAGGGAAATGCGACATTTTAAGACACCTTGCACCTCAAGGGTCTGGGTTCAAATCCCATCTTAGGTCTGTGTGTGGTTCTTCTGTGTATTCTAGTTTCCTCTAGGACAGGGATTGCCCATAGTGTGTTTGTGTGCAAGTGTGTTTGCCCTGTGAAAATAAATTGGCACCCTGTCCAGGGTGTATTGCGCTCCTGGTCCCCGTGACCCTGTATAGAGTATAAGTGTTATAGACAATGAATGAATGAATGAATGCACGAATGAGATAATCACAATTGTAACACGGTTACCCGCGCGAAGGGCAAGTCTGCAGACAACTAGGCAGATTTATAGGCAGGCAGAGCAGCGGACGGCCAATCATGTTGCCAATCAGAGAAGACGCGCTACAACTGTCCGGGAGGTTATTTAAACCCCCAGAAATGAGCACACTATGTGCAAACATTAAATAGCACCAGGTATGAGAGTGTTGCTCGGGTATAGGGAAAAGAAAAAAAGAAAAGAGAAAGAGAAGAGGAAAATGAAAAGAGGACAGAAAAGTAAAAAGATAAAGAGAAGAGAGAAAAGAAAACTGAAGACAGAAATGAAAAGATAAAGACAATAGAAAACTGAAAAGAGAAATGAAAAGATACAGAGAGGAGAAAAAAGAAAACTAAAAAGAGAAGTGAGAAGAGAAAGAAAAGAAGGTAGAAAACTGAAAAGAAAGGTGAAAAGTTTAAGAAAAGAAAAAACTTTAAAAAGGCCTGAAAGATAAACAATATATCTCGCTAGAGATAAAGAAATAAAGGTCAGGAGAAGAACAAACAAACAAATAAATAAATAAATAATTTTTAATGATTAATCCTCGCCAAGGTACACATAATCACCCCATGTCTCAACGCTTCCCTCTAATTCCTGCGTTGGGGCTCCCACTCTTAACGACATATTCGGTGGTGCCATATTGGAGTGCCCCCCCCATAACAGAATGTAAGCACCCCTACCAGTGGCTGAGACAAGACTACCCACTCCTCAGCCATATGTGGGAGAACCAGATAGGTGTAATGCCTTTCTACTGCAGTTCCCTACTGAGAGGGCAAAAAGTGCATTCATGATGTTCTTATTAACAGGCAGGGCATTAGAGTTGGCCACTTTAGTTTAGCAGAATCTCCTGTCTGAACACTCCACTGTAGAAGCCTGTAGAAGGTCTTCAAGGCCACTTTTCACCACCCACATACGGCGAGCAGGGTAGTTTCCCCTCTCCTCCGCATTTGCCAAGGAGCCCGATCAGTGGCAGATTACACGATAGATTTCCATATATGGGCTGCCAGGTCTGACTGGGACTCTGCAGCGCTTATGGCTGCATACATCCAAGGCCTATCAGAGGCTAAAAGATGAGCTAGCAGTGTGTGAACGCCTTGAGGACTTAGATGCCCTTTACCGCTTGGCTGTTAGAATAGATAATCGACTCCGGGAGCACCGAGCGGATCGTGCAGGTGCGGCATTAATCTAAGGGCCCACCAAACCGAGACCGGGCTGCTTCCGTTTTGACCGATTGGGTCACAACCAGAGGTGCTGCTCACAAAATAAACCAAAAGGGGAGGGTCATTCCTGGGAGGGGTCCCGACAGTGACCCAAAAGCCTGATCCCCAGCAAAGAGGACTTGTCCTCCCAGCCACCATCACCTGTGTTCATAGACTAGGGGGTCGTGGGTAGTTTTATAGGTGTGAGTTTGGTACAGAGACTTGGTGTTATTGCACCCGCTCTCTGCTCCCATCTGTGTTGCAACCCAGTTATTCAAATCCAGGCTGATAGTGCATGAGACGGACCTGTTGATACACATGTTGCTCAATGCGTAGTATCTCTTTCTTTATGACTCAAGTGCCTGAACTCCAGGTGGTACTGGGGTTTTCCTGGCTTCAAGAGCACAACCCCAATATTGACTGGTTAACCCCTTCTTTTTCCATCTGGGGGGCCAGCTGCGCACAGAGCTGTTTAAAGGGAATTCAACCCCCATACACAGAACACCTATTTCGTTCATCTGTTGGCAGTGCCCAAAGATTACTAGGACCTAGAGGAGGTTTTTTTCTAAGCAAGAGGCCCAGAAACTTCCTCCCCACCGACTATTTGATTGTGTGATCAACCTGCTTCCAGGTTCGACTCCCCCAACGGGGAAGCTGTACTCCTTATCTTCTTCTGAAGAAACAGCAATGGAGGAGTATATACAAGAAGCATTGTCCTTAGGGTTTATTCTCCCGTCCACTTCCCCCGCTGGGGCGGGGTTCTTCTTCATGAAGAAGAAGGATGGGGGGCCTCTGTCCCTACATTGATTATTGGGTGCTAAACACAATAACCCTGCTTTGATGCCATAAAGGCCAAACTCACCACAGCCCCGGTCATGCAGATGCCAGACCCTGAAACTAAATTTGGGGTGGAGGTAAATGCATCTGACATGGGAGTCGGCACGGTCCTCTCCCAGCATTCCGGGGAAGCCCTCAAGGAGTGGAGACATCAAATATTCATTTGGATCAACCATAAAAATTTAGAATACATCCGCTCAGCTAAACGCCTATACCCCCGACAAGCCATACTCCCTCGGTTTGATCTAATTTCTGCCAGGCTCAAAAAATTTGAAGCCAGATGCCGTCTCGCGTCAATGGGACCTGCCTCTAGAGAACCCGGTAATTGAGAGCATCATCCCAGCAAAAGAGACGGCATAGTTAATTCTCCAACACTTCATCCGCATGCAGGGCTTCCTAGTCTCTGACCGGGGCCCACAATTTGCAAGTCGGTTTTGGGGTGCGTTCTCTAAGCTAATTGGGGCCACAGCCAGCCTGACATCTGGGTTTCACCCCAACTCCTATGGGCAGACGGAGAGGGTAAATCAAGACATTGAGCGCACCTTTAGGTGCCTGGCTTCCTCCAATCCATCATCCTGGTTTGACATGAGGTGGAGTACACCCACAACACCTTATGGAACTCCTCTCTGGGCATGTCACCCTTTGAGTGCCAATTTGGATAGCCCTTCACCGGACAGCCCTTCACTATGTGTCACGGTTGAGACCAGTGCTTTGTAGCACAATGGCCGAACCTCCTACAAAACCATCCCCACCGCATCATCGATCAGGAAGCGCTTGAAAATAGTGGAAAATATTTTACCCTATATGTCACTCTGCTCCTTGTCGTCTCAGCTCATTTAAGCATTTTGTTAAACTAATTTCCTTATTTTGTGTCTTATCTTCTTTCCAGAGTATCTCTCTCTCTCTCTCTCTCTCTCTCTCTCTCTCTCTCTCTCTTTCTCTCTCTCTCTCTCTCTCTCTCTTTCTTTTAACCCTAAATTGTGGAACCAAATAAGCTTTGATGTGTTATACTGATGTACTGGAGTCCCCTCAGGGCTCCAGATCTCGTCCATCTTCAGCTCCGAGACGGAGGTGTGAGTCTGAAAAGTGTGTGATGGTGTGCGAGGAGAGTTGTGTCTCTGCTTCACCCAGCTGAACTGAAAGAACTAAAATCTCTCTCTCCTCTGAAAATTTCATGATGCTAAATCCATCCAGACTTTTAGTGTCGCTCAGGATTAAAGCAAAGACTCCAGCACATGTGAATTATTCAGCTCTGCTTCTGTAGTTTTGTGTGTGTGTGTGTGTGGGAGTCTTTGCTTGATGGGATTGAATGAGTGTGAGAGGAAACAGATAAACAAGTATTAAAAGTGATTGAGTGTATGTGTGTGTGTGTGTGTGTGTGTATGAGTGACACACACACACACACACACACACACACACACACACACACACACACACACACACACACACACACATTCATTCATTCATTCATCGTCTATACCTCTTTATCCTGTATACAGGGTCACAAGGGTTCCTGGAGCCTATCCCAGGAGACTTGGGGCATTACAGGACACATAAACACACACACTCATTCACACACCACGGGAAAAGTCTTTCGACTGTTGGAGGAAACCGGAGGATACCCACAAACCATGGTGAGAACATGCAAACTCCAATACATGCTGACCTCGAGGCAGGAAATCGAACCCGGACCCTAGAGGTGTGAGACCACAGTGCTGACCACTAAGCCACTGTGCCTCCCCACATACACACACCTTGAGGTTAAATCTAAACTATCCCTTATTGTATCTAGTGCACTTCCTTCTCTGATTTCTGTCAACGTCCACATGTTCACACGAAATTAAATCAACGCTAATGGCTCTAACAGCTAAACAAATATTTAACATGCCACAAATCTGATCTTAACTCTCGGCCATGTTCAGATGAGGTGAACGTGTGCATGTGCACCACACACACACACACACACACACACACACACACACACACACACACACACACACACACACACACACACACACACACCGAGCACTTGATGTGTGTAACGTGAGGGGGTTGTTGACCCAGCCGCAGCCGTCACTTACGGTTTCGAGTTGCACTAAATTTTCCCAGCTTGCACAAACCGTCGCCTGTCATTCCCTAAGATACAGGCCCAAACTCCTGCAGTGTGTGAGAACAGGTGCAGAAACACACCCACCCACACACATACACACCTACACACACATGTACACACTCACACACCGAGTCTCCTCTTCCCGTCTGTCTAAAAAGCATTCCTGTGGCGTCTGTACTCCCTCTGGCCTTGGAGATATCACTAGCACTTCTCAATAGCAACAGAAAAAAAAAGAAACGGATGAGACTTTGTGTGTGTCTGGTTCCCAAAACAAACCTGTGCGTGTGTGTGTGCGCACAAGTATGCATGCACAAGTGTTTCTACAATAGTTATCTAACTCTTGGACATAGAATGCTAATAAAATAGAAGTAAGGAAGTAAAAAAATGTAAAGTAAATGTGTAAAAAAAAAAATAAATAAATAAATAAAAAAAGTAAAGTAACAATGTAATGTAAAAAGTAATGCAACATACTTTAAATAATGCAAATAATTATATGACGTAAGATAAAACACTTTGTAACCCCATACAATTTGTAGAGCCAAGAAAGTGTGTTTTTTTCTTAAAAAACAAACAAACAAAAGTTTCTGTGATAATATTTGTATTATCACACAATACATTATTAAAATATTTAAAACAAACTTAATTTACTCTTTAACCCATTTTGAAAAGCAAAAGATATAGGGTCATTCCAGAATCTCTACACTCACAAATCACATGAGTGGTGTTCAAGTCAAACTGGGACTGTGCAGAATAACAGAACACGGTTACGAGGATAAAAACTCCCTTTATTTCTTTATATAATCTCCTGATACTCTCGCCCCAGTGTTTCACTAGTGGTTGGATTCCATTTTTAAGGTAAAGTTTTCTCAGATCCACGATCTGACTGCTGCATGTCAGAAACGCTGGCCTACCAGGAACTCATTTTAATGACTTTTTTCAAACAGTTGGAAATGGCTTGGAGCGAGGTCAGCACTGCACAGGGGACGTGGCAATAACTTCCAGTCAAGTTCCTGTAATGTGCAAGTGATGTTGGTGAATGATTGATTGTGTGTACAGTTCCCACTGACGGATGTGTCTCTTCTGCAAGTTTGCGACAAGTTATCTGTTGATTTTTCAGGATCAGGTGGTTTGCCTTGCACAAAGACGTCTCACAGAGATCCTTTTAAGGCTCTGTCCAGGTTCAAGCCCCAGCACAACCAAGCTGCCACTCCTGGGCCCTTGAGCAAGGCCCTTAACACTTAACTGCTCAGTAGCGTAATGAGAGAAATGTAAGTGCTTCTGGATAACTGCGTCTGCCAAATGCCACAAGTGTAAAATTTCTGCAAATGCTCAAATTGACAGTCTCTGACTTTACTGCACTCGTGGTGATTGTCATGATGAAACTGTCTCTCATGAAGACCTTAAGTATGTGAAATATATATATATATATATATATATATATATATATAATTATGTATAAACTATGTATGTATGTATGTATGTATGTTATATATATAAATTATAATTATGTATAAACAACGTGTGTGTGTGTGTATTATATATATGTATGTATATTGTTTATACATAATTAAAAGATTAATTTACATAATAAATGAAAAAAAAAAAAATATATATATATATATATATATATATATATATATATATATATATATATATAATATATTATGAATACAGTATATAGTGCTTGTAGGAAATATTTGATATTTTATTTCATTTATTATGTAAATTTATCTTTTAATTATGTATAAAAACAATATGTATTTATATATATAAAATATATATATAACATCCTATGTGTTTTAACAGAATGTCTGAAATTACATAGTTAGTTTAATTCTGCATATTTCTGCTTCTGTGTTACACACGTGCATTAAAATCAAATTCAAACAAATTCAAATTTAACAGTCATGCGTCCATTAATTTCATTACTTGCATCATGAATCCTTTTCCTCCCTCACATTCAGACCTAATCTTCTGTACTTATTTTACCATTAAACATGTTTCGCCCCTGTGTAGCATGTATTTATGCATTACTCTATTCAAATAAATAAATAAACAAAACTATTCTTGGCACAAAGCAACCAAAACCTAACTCAGCAACTACAAACAGTGAACATGATGCAGGCAAAAACTTCACCTCTAACATGGCTAGAGATACGGATTTAAACATTAAGCACAGACATTACACTGCTTTGTGATACATTTCATTCTGTTTCCGTAATAACGCTCTTTTATTTCCTTAAAGAAGATGAGATTTCGATGATTTCAGCCGAAGCGTTAAGTAATACGCTGTGTGAAATAAAACGCATCTCTGAATCGCAGGAGATTTATGGAGCAGGATACACATTTGTGACATTTATTGTATATCTGTATCCGAAGCACTGCCAGGATATCCGAGGAGCATGTGTGATAAATTGTCTGTAGCATGAACGGAAATGTTTCGCATTAAATACTGAAGAAAGGAAGGGCGCGAGGGTGAAAAGGGGCCGTGGGTTTACATGAGACTTGAGGGGACGATGCTGCGTTCTTTGCTTTGTTGAGAAATGTTGCTTGAACGAGGTTGCCTTCGCTGTTTTCACACTGTGTGTGTGTGTGTGTGTGTGTGTGTGTGTGTGTGTGTTACACCATCTGCTCATGTGATCACTACATGCCACCCCTCAGTGAAAGCTGTCCAGAGTACGGGGACCTCCCTGCTCCTCTCTCTCATACAGGACCTCCTCTTCCTCCTCCTCCTTCATGTCTTCAGCTTTTGTTCATGTGAATCTTAATTTCACAGCTGGTACAAGCCTCATCAGAGCTCTTTTTTTTTTGTTTGTTTGTTTTGTTTTGCCGCCTTAAACAGCAACACGCAAGATGGTAGAGGCGTTTTCTAGGGCCCTGAAAAGGTCAGATGGTGCTCATGTGTGTGTTTTTGTGCACATGTGTTCTTGTATGCATGTATGGGGGTGTGTGTGTTTTTTATTATTATTATTCAATCTGCTTATTTGCATGTAATTGACTTCTTTTCTCGCTGGTTGTCATATGCATGAAATGTTCCTTGTGATTCTAAAAGATCATGACATGTCACAGACAAGTGAGACCCACCCTCTGACTCAGTAATGACTCGGCCTCAGCGCAAATCAATTACACAATCATTGGGGGGGGGGGGGAAGAAAAAAACTGAAGTTTGAATTTAAAATAACAAATTTCCCCCCACCAAAATGCAGCATTTAGTGTCTTCTTATAGTGTAGAGCTTGTATACAATGCTTGGCTTTGATAAAATAAAATAAATAAATAAAAGTCCACACTTCAGAAGGGTCAAATGACTGTCCTGCATGAAGAACTAAAAAAAAAAAAAAAAAAACTTATGGAGAATTTGAAGTTATTGGAATTGGGTTAAGAACTGTCCAACTTATTATTATTATTATTATTATTATTATTATTATTATTATTATTATTACCTGTAAGGACTGTGATAAGCCTTCAACTGTCATGTGAGTAAGAGCATTTCTCTACACACACAATGTGATGAGAACTCACAGGATTGAGACAAAACAGCTGTGTGTCCACAAAGTGAGACTCCAAAAAAAAGCTTCAGTTTGCTAGAGAGCATAACGATTGGATTTTGGATTCCAGATTGACCCTATTAGAACAGGCCAGAGTGATGGGGTACGTCAGGGTGAAAAGGGAAGCGCATGAAGCGATGCACCCATCATGCATAGTGTCCACTGTACAAGTCTCTGGTGGCGGTGTTATGATCTGCGGTTACTTCAGCTGCTCAGGTCTACGTCGACTCAGCAACGATATTTGGCAATTAAATGAAGTCAGCTGTTTCTTCTTCCCTGATGGCATTGGTTATATCCCAGCCCTCAAATTGTGAAAGTGTGGTTCTGGGATCCTGAGGAATCATTTTCACACATGAATTCATCACCACACTGCGCACTGTAATCAAAGCTAAAGGCGGTCAATGAACTCTTGGAATGTGTAAAAAAAAAAAAAAAAAAAACTTGGAATGTGTTTTTTTTAATTTATTTATTTATTTATTTTTATTGCATGTTTGGCTAACAAGTATAAGAAGTTTATCTCATCTAAAATCTTTGAATGATATGACCATTAAAGAAATGGCACCCTGCAGCTGCACAGATCCATCTTTTCTATCACAGCCAGCATTAAGATGTTCATTAATTTGTGCTACACTAGCTGTTTTTAGTGGAATCAGAGCAGACCGACCAGCTTTCATTCCCCAAACACATTAGTTTGGCTTGGGTACCCATGACATCCTAACCACCGCATACGTATACAATTAAGAACTTATTTAAGTGCACAAGTTTAGGAATTGTATAAGAATTTGCAGTAGAAATCTTTGAAGACATTTTGCATATACTGTAAATAAAACAGACTATTCACGATGTTCTGTTTCAGGTTTCATAGATAAAGTGGTCAAATCGTGTATGGACTGTGTGTATGGACTGTGTGTATGCAGGGTCATTTCAGGCGGGGTCCACCCTGAACAGGGTGCCAATCCATTGCAGAGTGCACATCAACAGACACTCATTTGGAAGGGAAATTACCCTAATCTGCTTGTCTGAACTGCGGTGATGGGGGACGTTACTTTTTAAAGTAATTAATTACATTACAAAATTACTGTCTTCAAAAAGTAATCCGTTACTTTCTGTGTAAAAGTGTAACGACTTCGAGGACGCTTCCATTGCAAAAAATGAAAAACTCATTTGTGCTTCCTCATGCATGTTTTAGACCTTTTTGTAATTATTCCACCATCATCACTCACCTAACCCTAAGTTTGGCCCATAATCTGTTAACTACTAATACCCCTATTTCACCTACGCGGTTTCGCGCGGTAGCCGTAAGTACGGTTCATCATGATTCACCGCGAGTTTCGGCGCTGTGATTAGGTTTCCATCTTTCTGCGCGTTGGTCCTCACATAGGGAATAGGGAATAACAGAGGGGGGTGGGTTATCGGGGGCGGGGCTTTTAGGACCACACACACACACTAATGGTTTGGGAATGACTCCTGTCTGGCTCACGGATTACATAAATTGTCTGAATAACTGATTTACATTTTGAAAACGTCACTTAGTAACTTCAAACTCTAACTTCACTTAGAGTACTTCAATGGCGGACCTAACGCGTTGGATCACTCGTTACATCAAAAAAGTAATCCTAGTACTCTAACGTTACACCCAACACTGCTGAACTGTGGGAAGAAACCGGAGAACCCAGTGGAAACCCACCAAGCATGGGGAGAACTTGCAAACTCTATACACACAGAACCTGAAGTGAAGATCAAACCTGGACCCTGGAGGTGCGAGCCGACAGCGCCAACCACTGAGCCACCGTACTGTCTTAAATAAATGTATACATTTAAATAAACAAGTAACAAAATAAGAACTAGTGTACTCTAAGTATCCAAACATACGTCAGGCTGAACAAACATACCGGAGACGTCTCAGCGACTCCAGACTTTCGTTTCACCGCGTCTGTGCCGTTCGCTCGTCCTCCTGCTGAGTTTATTGGTGTTTACAGATCAATTCCCAACTTGAGCCCTGCTGTTTGTCAGACACACTCCGTTCCTTAAACATCCCCTACAGTACACACACCATCTAAACACTCCCACCCACCCGGTTTCACACGGTGTGTAAAGCAAATCTATGATTCTCGAACCTCATTGAACCTCTGAACTGGGAGCGCCAGGGGCCCGGAGCAGCTTGGCTAATCAGTGAATCGTTCATGTGGGAGAAAACAATTCCGAGCGAAGGCTCGTGCCTAGAGAGTCTGCAGTAACGGATGAACGAGCACGGGATTATAAAAAGACGCACTCGGCGATATCTGTTCAGGTTATTTCTTAGAGAGTTTAATCTTGGTTGGCGGCTCGAGATGCTCTGTAGCGTACTGTAGGTGACGGCTGCAAGCTGTCAGCTTCCTGGTTCAGTGTTTCAACGGTAATATACTGTACTGTAGGTAATACATTTTCAAAGCCTCTGGCAGGGTCTGCTTGGGAATTTATACGTTACAAAGAATTGACATTGTTCTAGAGAATGTTCTCTGAATATTCAGCAACACATCTGAGTTCTTAAAAGGCCACGTTTACATTTTTCCAATAAATAAATAAATAAATAAATAAATAAAATGTCACTTTCATCTTTTAAAAGCACTCCGCGACTTTAGCATTGCTGATTTCTAGAGATCCCAGACTGGGAAATACAATCAGCCCTTTTGGCATGTTTCCACTCTTTATTCCCTTTATCTAACCAGATCCCTTTATAAAGAATCAGGATAACCATCTGAAAGAGTTAGCGTTATATTCTGCACGCTAGATCAAGCATTAAAACATGCAGTCCCTTTTAAATACACTTTCATTACATCCCCGCTGCTGGCGTTTATACTCCTCTGTATACTTTTAAAGACAATTTGAGGGGGGGGGGGGAAGTCAAATTGTATTTTGAAAGCTATAGCTAAACAATTAACATTACATTCTCCAAACTGAGTGCTAGCTGCATGCTTGGCAGAATGATATTGCACTAGGATTACATTACTTCCTGGCTTAGCCTACTACTGACATCATTTATTTTCCAGGTATTATCGGCTCGGCTTCCTTTTATTCCAGTTATTTCTTGTCAGACAGGTAAGTTTTTTTTGTTCTGCATTTTGAAAAACACAACAGTGGAACATGTTTGTGGTGTTCGCTTCCCATCAGAGGTCATGCAGATGTTCTGTACTATGGGGTTTAACATTTTTTATAGATTTATGTTGACCTTCAGGTTTCTCTTTGAAGACCCAAACAGAATGAAGTAACTTTTTTATGAACATTATGAAAAAAAAATGTTCGCAGGAACGTTGAACAAGGATTTCTTAAAATGATGCTCATAACTTCACTTGAAGTTCTTACCGTGGACGAGAAGCTACTTTGCTTCTACTTTCTAAATCTCAAGGCTCAGGTATCAGCATGCTGTAGATTTACTGCATGGTCCAAAAGAGTCCCTAAAAGCGAGCTTGAAGGACATTGGTAATAATGCACCTGAACAGTTCTCTGTAAATTGATACAAATGAAACTTTGGCTGATGGGTCTAAATTCGAGTCCAAGCGATGCCAAGTAAAACATTTGGAAGTGGTGCTAAATAAAAATGAATGGAGATGGAAGGCGTTCAGGATTCCACCAATAAACTGATAGATTCAAATATTGAAAGAAAAATACATTTGCACAGTCATTTTTCTTCACTGTGAGAACTGTTGAAGCAGATCAGGGTTCAGTGGTGCTGAAAGTCTGACACACTCCAGTCCTGATCCATAGTCAATAAATCACTCAACAAGCCAACCCTCAGCAGGCGAGCATGTTATATTGAAACCTCCCTGTCTGAGTTTGCCCGAAATAAATCATTTTTATTTAGTTCGGGCCAGTTTTCAGCAAATATTCCAGTTAGTCAATAGCCCAACAGGTTTTTTTTTTTTTTTTTTTTTCAGAAATGGCACTGCTATACACAACTGTGCGAAATTTCTTGAACCCCTTATTAAATTAAAGTATATAGATTAAATTAAAGAAAAGGGAACAAAAGAGGCTGCATGCCGGACAGTGCAAAAATCATTTGTTTATGTAACCTCAGCAGAACCTCATTTCCCCTCTCGTCTGTTCCAACCACTCCGCATTCTTTTTAAGCACACAAAATATTGAGCTATTTATAGTATTAAACTTAAGTAACTGTTTGTTTGGCATCAGTAAAGCATTGTTGGAAGTCTATAGATTTTCTATATTGATCATACAGCTGATGTGACAGTGCTCTGGTGGCGGTATACTTCTCCAGGACATTACAGGATTAATAATATTAATTGCAGCTGACAAGTATAAAAAAAAATAAATAAATAAAAATAGAAAAGTGGCTGCACAGTGGCCTTGTGGTTAGCACTGTGGCCTCGCACCTGTCCGGGTTTGATTCTCGCCTCGGATCTGGTTTCTTCCGGGTGATCTGCTTTCCTCCCACAGTGCAAAAAAATGCAGATTAAACAAATACAGGCATTCCCAAATTGCTGTGTGTGTGTGTGTGTGTGTGTGTGTGTGTGTGTGCCCTGTCGTGTACCCACCTTGTGCCCTAAGTCTCCTTGGATAGGCTCTAGGGCCCCTGCAACCATGTATACAGAGCTATATGTTTACAAAGAATGAATAAAACAACATTAATAACAAGCAATCAGAAATTCCAAATCGGAAAGAATTGGATTTACTTTCTTGCTCCCAGCAGTGGAAAAATGCTTCTCTGCTAGAATAGTAGGTCCTTTTGATTCTTACTCTCACCACTGTAGTTATTGGTGTGAATAGAATTAAATAAATTAAAATATTAATCATAACAAATAAAAACTAATCCCTGTATTTTTTTTAGTAAGTACAGTAAGAGATAAAACACTGGACGTTGATTATTTTCCCAGTAAAGCACATCCTGAAGTGTTTTGTTTCCTATACACAGCAACTTTTTTTTTTTTTTTAAGTGCATGTCATCCTTATTTTCACCATAAGGACAATCACAACAGGGACCAGAGCATCGCTGTGGTTTTAATTTGTTGAACTTTTGCAGTCCATCAGAAAAATGTTAATTTTAAAGTTCGTAAACAACGTGCCAACTCAATTCTATATTTTTCACTCTTATCCTAAATTTGGTTCAGCGCTTTGCTTCACACAACTCTTTCCCTGAGTTCAGGAGCCTTTTGTTCCCAGAAAACAGAAAAATGCTGTCATATAAAGAGGATTTGTGTTTGGTGGCCACTTTGAAGAGGAGTCTTTGAGAAGGTGGTGAAAGGCAACGCATGCTGCTGAGCCGTCTGCTGAGCCACGAGAGACGAAAACTGCTATCACTCAGCTAACACAGCGGGAGAGCCGCTTAATGGAGGGAAAACCGAGGTGAGGGATGGAGGCCAATGAACTGCTCTGTCTGAGATGGAGACAGGCAAGAAATGACCAGGATCCTGAAACATTTCGTATCGGGGTGTTAGGAAAACTTGATCTGAACTTATGAGATATTGATTGGATATTTTTTCTACTCTGATTGTAAGGGACAAAAAAAAAAAAAAAAAAGAAGCAATAAAATACGAGGCCTTTACACACCTTGTTAAAACCTTCTTCGAAATTTCCACATAGTTATTTTCCCAAGATGCATAAAAACCTACTACATCTAAACTCATATTGTTTTAATGAATTGTCTTTTATATTGGTAAAAATGTAGGTCAGCTCTTTAAAAATATCTACTTCTAAAATATAAAAACTATATTTACTATAAAAAGTTTCCAGCTCAGCACTATGCTGTAAAAAAAAAAAAAAAAAAAAAAAGGAAAAGTAGACATATAAAGCATGATGAATTTGTTTCAAGAAAAGTTTGTAAATCAAATGGACAAGCATGTCAATGAAACATTGCTTGGAGGTCGAGGAACGATGCCAAAGATGGAAGTTGGACACTCTTGGAGGTTTTTCATCTTTGTGTCAAAGAGAAAAGTTTCCAAGTTCTAATATTGTCAGATCTAACCCCAATAGCAATTTTTGCTTCTTGGAATTAAGTTATTTTGGGAGGAGATGCATGCTTCGTTACTTCCAAAAAAGATGTAAGGCAAGAGTTAAATATATTCCTTAATTCCTCAAAGCAGCATCAGATTTGACCCCCTTTAACTTTCACAGAACGTTTTCTGACATTCAAGTGAATGTGTGTGCGATTCTCTCTTAAAAGTCAACAAGCCCAAATAATAATAATTATTTTAAATCTAACACATTAATATACTCCAAATGATTTATTATGAATTTTGAATTTCACATCCCTTGTCCTACACTATTATGTAGGGCGTGGGAGGACCCAGGCTCCAGGGCAGAAAAGGACAAATTCAGGCTAATTATAGGATCTGCTCGGGCGTCTGTGTTCAGGATGGACCACTACGGGTCACAACAGCATCAATCACAGTTTACCCACATAAAGCCTAAAGCTCTCCAGAGAGAAAACACAATGGCTGGACCAAGCACAGGCCACCAGGAGCTGAGAGGGGCTCAAAGGGTCATGCCGTCTGAAAACACACTGGTGACCAGAGAGAAGGGAATTATGGGATGTGTGTGTGGGGGATTTACCATGTGGGGGATGAGGTATTAAAAAAGGCATGAATGCGTAATCAGTTTGGTGATATGGTTACATTTACAGATACATAGGTAGTGCTGGGCTGGAAACTTTTCATTATAAAAATAACTTTACATTTTTACCAAACTAAAAAGACAACTCATTAAACAAGATGAGTTTAGAAGTAGTAGGTTTTTTTTTTTTTATGCATCCTGGGAAAATAACAACTATGTAGGAATTTAGAAGGTTTCAACAGGGTGTTAAAAGGTCTCATATATTTTATTGTTTCTTTAACAAGTTAAAACAGGCCTCAGAAGTCTCTCAAAGTGTGTCTGTCCATGCTCCGGCTGAAATATCTGACAATGCATATATATATATTTTTTTGTACTTCAAACTGTTTCTGTTTCACTCCTCTTCCAAATGCTCCATTTCAGTGTCTATGTAAAATAAGCTACAGCTGAGCGACACCCCCACCAGAGAACAGCAGAACTGAACAACAAGCTGATATAGGGTGCTTTACTTTTTTTTTTTTAAGTCTTGTTTAACCCTTATCCAAAAAAAAAAAAAAAAAGGACAAGATTTTTTTTTTTTTTTTTCCAAAACTTTTTTTTGGATGTACCGGAGGAAACCGGAGTAGCCAGAGAAAACCGGCTAGAAACCTGACACTAGAAACCCCAACATCTAAATGTCTAAAAATATCCAAAGTCAACTGTATCTTTCTTCATACCAGACTTGTAACTAAAAGTCCAGTTATAGTCGCTGATCTTTACGCCCTCTGACTTAGAAAAAAATGGACGTGCCTTTGTGTTGGCGTTTTTTCCTCACATGTCAAATGCTCTGAGGTCAAAAACGCCATTAGTAGAACTTGCTCATAACCGCGTACAATTTACCATGCATGCAGCATAATAATGTATGCCTACTGTAGCTTGTTAAATGCATTAAAACAGACTAGTTTAAACTGGTGTATAATCAAAATGTCAACAAGTATTTGCCTGATCTTTAGCATTCTATCCGCATATCCAAGAGTCTTTCATTTCTCTTCAGATGTTTAACGGTGGTGCAACGGTTAGTTCTCCAGGGTTGGAGGTGTAATTCCCGGTTTCCTCCGACAGTCCAAAGACCTTCTATGATTGCTTTTGTGAGGTTTTGTTCCTGATTCTGGAAAAATGTCCATCATTCATGTAGAAGTAAATAAGCCAGTGAATCGCCTTTTGTTTACTCGTTTACCATATTGTCATGAATTATTTATTGCACAGTTAACTTTGATTATTTTGCACCCTATGCCCCCCCCCCCCCCCCCCCCCCCCCGACGGTTCCCTTTGATGTTCTTTTTATTAATCATCAATTCTAAAAAAAAAACAGTTTGGTTTCTTCAAATTGCAAAATATAATTGAAGAAATAATTTAACCACCGGTCCTTAACCACTAGTTCTTGGTTCCAAACATGAAGCAGTGAACTGAATTTTCCTGGCTCATTTGCATTGGGAAAAAAAAAAAAAAGTGGAAAAGTTTTAGATTAGGCATGAACCAGCAAATAGCTTGTCTTAGGAAAAAAAGTGGGAATACCTTGCATAATATTTCTACTGATATATTTAAATAAATAGTTTGGTAAACCTTCAACATAAACCACTGGGCTGAAAGGCACTGACAGGCCTCGAAACAACCTTTGACCTCATTAAATACCTTTTTTAAAACACTATGTAACACAGTTTTTGTTCCTGGCTTCCAAGTGTTATATTTCAATTGCTTATGTCTAAAGTATGTGAAAAAATGACTTCATTAAGCACAAACTTTGCTTTCATGACAACAGCACGAAGAAAACTCCGTTTTTTTGTGTGAAAATAAACGATTTAGTTTTTTTCATTTTCGTCATTATGATCAGGTAAAAACAGAAATTGCACAAGGAATAGACAAACCCAGTCGGAAACCACTCAACAAGGTTCAGAAATGCATAGGTTTTCTAGATTTACGATTGTACTGTGAATCACTTTCTCGACGTAGCCCCCAAATGTCGTCCCCCATCATGTTTTCGTTATACTGTCCTTGGCAACGACGTTCAAAGTCCAATATATCTTGATGAAAGCGCCCACGTTCTCCTTGAATTTGTCGAGATGCGAATCAAGGATATGGACTTTCAGAGACATTCTGCATCCCTACAACCTTAGCCTCGGACAGCTTTGGAAAAAGATCTTGGAGGTATTTAAATGCTGCTGACTCCTTGTCAAATCTTGGTCTCCGACCGGCACGCCGAAGTCTGCCTGGTAGGCCCCGCACATTATACGACTTGCTTCCACGGAATACTTTTTCGCTCTTGTCTTTATGAATTGTCCGCACACGTAGCAGAATGAATCAGCTGGAAGCAAACAACCTCTTGATGCCATATCAAATAAATAACTTCCCTTCAACTACGAATCGTTATCCTTTCAGTCAGCAATAACACGAATTGGAATCTTGGTTCGAGACACCTGCGCTTTTATACTTGTATAGCTACTTTTGGAACGTTCGAGAACGTTCTAGAAAGTTCCGAGAGTTTCTTGAACGTTCTAGAGTGTTCAGGAGAACTGTAGAAACATCCGGACAACTCTAGCAGTTCAGGAATATTCTAGTTCAGGAATATTCTCCAAAAGGCATTGAAAGCGAATCGAGAATTTTCTCAAACACGCGATTTTCAAAATTTCACTGTCCTGGTCACAGAAGCAAAGTTTTTCTGGAATAACAGCGATTTCCATTCTGTTCTAGACCTAACGGGTTAGGAAAACACACTTTCAACCCAGGAACAGAACAAAAGTGAAAATCTGTTACATAGTGTAATCAAACTTTTTTGATTGTATTATGAAGGAAATGCTGCCCGCAATAGTATTATATATTTATTTATTCATTTGTTTGTTTACTTTTGAAAGGATTTTTGTCACATGAGATGTTTTTTTTTTTTTTTTTCTGCTTTTCATGCAGCTGGTCCGGTTTCATGTCATCAGCGGTGGAAATTCCTGAGAAGGAGACCGGCAGAGGAACAATGTTTCTGCCTGAGTGCAGCCGAGCATTTGGAAAGCAGCTTGCTGAATAAAATCTCCAGTACATATCCATCTGAAGAATCTGCTGAATTATGCTGTACGTCTCCGTGTTTAATAGTGTATCACTGTGCACCTGATCGCATTCATCTCTCAGCACTCTATCTCGCTGATTTCTGTAGTCCGTCCTGGGGTGTTGGCTTGATGAGAAAACCAACCGATATGCAGCATCGCACTTTAAACTAGTCGATGCCTTTGTGTCTTTCCGGATCGTTCCGGATCGTGTCCGATGTGGTGGGACTCAGAGCAGCGCTCATCTTTGCATTTCTCATGTCCTACTGCAAGTTCTCACTTCATTTCATTTCATCTCCTTCTCTTCTCCCAGTTTTTCTTCTTTTACTTTCCTTCACATCTCCTCTTTTTTTCCTCTTTCCATTTTTTTACTGTCCTTTCCTTACGTTTCTTCAAATCTTCTCTTCGTTTCACTTCAGTTCATTTCCTTTCCTTGCTCTTTTGCCTTTTCTTCCCTTCTTTCATCTTCCTTTCCTTTCATCTTTTCTCTTTTATACAATTTCTTCCAACGTTCCCTGTTCTCTCCTTTTTCATTTTCTTTTGCTTTCCTATACCTTTTTTTTTCATCCCTCTTCTTTTCCCTACTTTGCTTCTTTTACTTTTCCTTAATGTTACCTTTTAAAGGTTTTTTTTTTTCATGGTATCCTTTTCTATTAAAAACCAAAACAAAGCACTAATATTCCCATTTTTCCTTTCCTCATCTTTCCTTTTCATTCCTTTTCCACCTCTTCCTTTATCCTTTCCATGATCTCTTTACTTATTTTGTAATATTTCCATGTTCCATATTTCCTTGCACTTCTCTTCTTTTTCTCCTCTTCTTTTTTTTTCTTTTCTTATATATAACTATACAAATGTAGCATGACTGCAGCTTCTCTACTGAATAAGGCTGATGAAACTGTAGCACTGATGCAAAAAGAGGAATCTTTTGATATCTATATTTCATATTTTCGATCTGAGTTACATCGTGCCGGAAGGATGTTTTCTCTTAAGGATGTTTCTTTATAAAAAACATAAGAACTGAAATAATTGTGGTACAGTAAAGAGAGAATGGTAAAAAAAAAATAGTATGTTTAAAAAAAAAAAAAAAAAAAAATCTAAAAAAGGGAGCGCATTCCCTTGAGCTTGAGTCCTAGAGGACCAGTGTTCAGCGTAGCTTGTAATTCACCAACACCTAAACACACCCACTGAACCTTGTAATTAACAGATTAATGAAATCAGCTGTGTTTGAGCAGAAGAATCACCGAACTGTGTTGGACACTGGCCCTCCACGACTGCAGCTGAAGATCCCTGATCTAATAGAATTATTAGGACCTGCTCGATGTGGCAAAACCTGGTCCCTGCTGAACTAGGCACTGCAAAAGAACCAACAATATGCAGAAAATGAACTGGTTATAATGGGATAAAGGTTTCACTTTTTATTTGTTTGATACAGTTTGGAACAATAAAAACCAAATCAGCTGAAACATTTTGTGACAAGTTATCGTGTTTTTTTTATTTATTTATTTATTTTTTTCAAACATAATAATTCCATCATAACCCACATGAATGCACAATTTTCCAGTAACTAATTGCTTCCCTCGACCACGCCCAGGCCTCCGTTTTTGAATCGCTTCTTCGAGGCTGCATTTTCTCTGTCCTGTATTTTCCAGTGATTTCAGGGTGCACGGGTACGGTCACGATTCTAATCTTCCACACTGAAATGGCATTAGTTATGTTTCTTCCCCAGTGGGACACGGTCGGGGAAGCCCCTTGGCCCTGCAGGAGCTAGTAGCTGCGTGCCTGTTTAAGGCTTGCTCTTATAAAATCACTGAGCTTTTTCCATCCTGCTTTGTGTTCTGTCAGGTCGTTATGAGCGCGAGGCTGTCAGTCTGTTATAGATTAAAAAGCATTCGGCTCTTCGCGTGGCCATTCATCTCTAAGTGAGGAAAATCCTATAACTTTATTTTACAGAGCGCTGTTGTTTTAATTCGGAAACTGGTCGTAATTTACGTCAGCACATTCACATGATGTTCCATTTCACAGACTGTCCATCTCTCTCTCTCTCACACACACACACACATACACACACACACACACACACACACACACACACACACACACACACACACACACAGGAGGAGCATATGTTCTCTGTATTTGACCTGACCGTAGCTGAGAACCCTATCTCCTCATTCCTCTGGATCTCCCAAAGGTAGGGATGAAGCGTACAGTTGGAAAAGCAGTTGATCGTGTAATGCAAACCACTCAGCCACTCGTCCTGCCTCAGGCTCTCCTCCATAGTCACCACCTCCATAGTCGATCCTTAATCCTGTTCGTTCAAAGAATAGTTCATATCTGCCTCCTAAAGTCTATCCACTTCCACCCCGATAAGCCTTAAACATGCAAACAGGGACTTATTAGCAACATATGAATGCGTACAGCCTGCAGCCTATTTAACATCTCGGAGCTTATCAGGCGCACTGGACAGTCCAAAACATCTGTATCATATTTGCAGCAGCACGCTGGACTCTAATGTTAGTAAGATCTGAAGACGTTTTGGGATTTAGCCCAGGGCAACTCCACAGTCATCCAGCACCAGAAACTTCTCTTTCTTATTGGAACTGAGAGCAGAGTTTTGTCAAGGACATTTAAAAAAAATTATATTTATATTTAGTAAAAGGTTTGTACTCAAGTGTTTCACTATGGTTCTCTTTTAGCTGCGGGAACATCTGTGTATATATATATATATAATATAGAATTTTTTTCTCTCCAAAATTATTGTGGTCATATGTGTGCATTTTGTATTATTCAGTGTAAAATGAATAGCCAGCATTGCATCATCAGCACTCCTACTACTTCAGTAATTTGTGACAGTGACTTGTCTTAAATGTACATGAGTGCTGGTGAAACTGCAGTGACAGTCAACAAACTGTAAAAGATGTGTTTTTTGTTTTACTATCAAATGTGATTTAAAATAAAATAAAAAAAGTAAAAAAAAATTACATGTAATAACCATGATTGATTTATTGTGATATCAAAGTATATTACAAACAATCCAGATGTTTGCCTGAACTTTATTTATTTATTTATTTATTTGTTTGTTTATTTATTTAATGGGCATACCCAATGGGCATACCCAGGCTGTCACAAATATATGGTGGACAGCAAATGGAACCTTGTCCTACACAAAAACAGTACAGTATAGATAAGAGAGCACTTTAATGGCCGTGCTATTGTTTCTGTGAAGAAACAATTCCCAGTGGAGGTTTATTGAGTGAGGTTTTATTGCTTCAGGCATTTAATCCAATAAACAGCAAAAGAGAACAATACATTTCAGATGAAGGGAAAAAAAATACATTTAGGGCTATGTAGGAAACATTTAAATCTTGAGCATGTAACGATGAACTATAAAGATGCCACTGAGTCCTTGTGTCTTCTTTCATAGACATGTCTAACCAGGCTGCCATGTCCTTGCTCTCTAATCTAATCAAATCCATTTCAGTCACAGGTGATGCATAGAAGCTGGGGTGTTTGCCCTCTGCATCTGTCTTTTCGGTTCTCATTATTTTTTACAGATTTTAAGGTGCTAACTCATAAGCTCCCTGTCATGTTAGCTTAAGTTGTCCTCTACCCTGAACAGGCATCCATATTTAGCACTTTTTTTTAAACTAGATAGTGTGATATACTGTATGTGGTGCCTGATCCCCCTTTTAGCTGTTTCCATGGCCTCATGAGACATAGTGTAAGTACATGGATAGATAGCTTGCTTGACCTACATGGAATAAAGATAAAATAGTTGGTAAAAAAAAAGAAAAAGTCCTAGTGGTTTGTCTCAAATCCTACATCACTACCATACTACACAATAAAAACTCAAATGTTGATTTAACAGTTTATTTGAGTTTAATTGGACCATCCATCAATCCAGGAACCTCTGTAGTTCCAACTAGGGACCATGGAGGCCAATGGTGACAATTGTGTTTATTCCTATTTTTACAACCGTGGTGGAACCTCAGATTACGAGTAACTCGGTTTACGAGTGTTCTGCAAGACGAGCAAAGATTTTTAATAAATTTTGACTTGAAAAACGAGCATGGTTTACGAGTGTCGAGTTTTTTGATACACACACTCTCGCCTTTACAGCCCCCTCCCCGGCTTCACACTGACACACACACACACACACACACACACACACACACACACACACACACACACACACACACACACACACACACACACACACAGTCTGCTCTACACAGAAACTCTGCTCTGTCGTGATTCTTTTTAAAGGTAAGGTGCTGGTTCATTTGTTTGTTTTTACTTTACAGCAGTGATTCCGTTAGTGTGCGCTCACGCGAGTATCAGAGATTTCATTTTTTTCCGTTAAAACAGTGTTTCCATTGTGTGCGTGTGGGTGTTTGTTGTGAAACTTAAAAAGCGAGGTGGGGGGAGGGAGGAGGAGTTTTACTGTGTAAGACGAGGCGAGGAAAGGGCTAATTCCACACACACACACACACACACACACACACACACACACACACACACACACACACACACAAATACACAGCGCCTGCGCGCACAAACGGAAACACTTATCTGTTGGGATTTATTTTAACTTTTTTTTAAAGGTAAAGTGCAGGTTAATTTTGTTTTATTTTTACTTTATATATTGTAATAATAATTTTTCTGTAATTTTTTTTTTGGGCTGTGGAACTAATTATTTAAGTTTTCATTATTTCTTATGGGAAGGTTTGATTTGGTTTACAAGTGTTTTGGAATATGAGCCCACTTCCGAAACGAATTATGCTCGTAATCCAAGGTTCCACTGTCCTGTACTGTACACACACATTCACACACTATGGGCAATTTGGGAACGGCAATTAGCCTAATCTGCATGTCTTTGTGAGCCCGGAGGAAACCCAATAAGGGGAGAACATGCAAACTCCATGCACACAGACCCCGAGGTGGAAATCAAAAACGGACCCTGGAGGTGCAAGGCACGGTGCTAACCACTGAGCCACAGTGCCGCCCATATAAACACTGTTGTATGTCAATTACACATTCTAAGTGTTAAAACAACACTGTTGAATTTGCTGTGTACTAACACACAAAGCTAGTGTCTAATGTTGTACAAGCTTTGCTAGCTTTCTTTGTAATTCTTTATATATTACACTATACGTTTCTATCCATATTCACATTTATATAGAATATCTCTGTAGTTTGAGATGTTATGATATGATAAACAAAACATGATTTTGTGAACTTTTTTCTCTCCATTTTTGTAAATGGGAACTGTTTGCTTGTCGATTTGTTTGCTGAAACAAATTGCACTTGATTTTTTAAAAATTCTTCTTCTTTTTTTTTTTTTTTTACAAAAAAATAAAACTAAAGGTATGTCATCACCCCATAGCTGGATGGATTTCAGATGTGTTGGATCCACCAACTATACAGTATTAACCTCATGAGAAATCTGTTTCTGTTTAAACGCTTGAAACATCACTGGTTGTTTATAACCTAAATTTATCACATACCAGGAAGGATGTCTCCTTCTATGATGTCATTTCATTCCGTGTGCCTCTTCTCCCTGTTATTTCAACTAATTTCCTGCAGGACCCCAAACAAGAGGTTTCTCATTAAGGGAAGACAAACAGGATGCAAACAATCCGAAACTCCGTGTGGCTTTTGGAGATGCATATGAATGTGGGCATTGAGGACATATGGGTGTCTGGTGAGCACTTCCTGGCTACAGGGGACCTCTTCCTGTTTCTGTCTGTGGCTGAGGAAAAAGGCGGCCATATGTGCAGGCCTGTGGGCACAGGAGGGCAAAATACATTAGTTACTTACAATACAAAGGAAGTTCAGTGGATGCTGTTGGCATGTAATAACCATAAACAGCATGTGAATACAGAACATAGAAAAGTATGATTTTTTGTTTTTTTATAATACACGTGACATGTACATGAGATGTAAATATTTAATTTGCACCTCAATGCAAGACTGTGTAATGATGAATATCCATATATATTACTTTTGGGCAGATCTAATGGGTGGACATGTGAGGGGTCTCTTCATTTGTTTGTACTGTATGGTGTCTTCATATGTTAAAATCATAGCAGGGTTCCCAATGAAACGTTGACGCAATGACATGTGAAAAACTGATCCCGAAGTCTTTCTGTGACCTTGTGTGTATTCACACCTATCAAGGGTTTAAGTCCTGCCTTCGGGTCTGTGTTCGTGGATGATGCATGTTCATCAAATGCTTGGTGGGTTTCTTCCAGGTACTTTGGTTTCCTTCCATAGTCTAAAGACATGCAGATTAGGCTGCCATTTCCTAATTTCCCATAGTATGTGTGTGCGTGTGTGTGTGCCATGAATGGGGTACTCCTCTTTATGCCCCGAGTCCCCTGGGATAGGCTCCAGTGACCCTGCATAGAAAGTGAGTTGAGTGGCTGAACTTAATTATATACCAACTATAATTGTATTTCATTATTGTAATAACTATACATTTAGGCATTTAACAGACACCATTATCCAGAGTGACTTACACTTGTATTTCATTATACATGTGAGCAGTTGTGGGTTAAGGGCCTTGCTCAAGGACCCAACAGGGAGAACTTGGTAGTCGTGGGATTTGAACCTTGGACCTTCTCCAATGCCTTAACTATTGAGTTATCCCAACCCTCAATAGGTATCTAAACTGTAAGAAAATGCAACGTAGTCGAAAATCCATAAAAATCCGTATGACATAGTTTATGTCAAGTTGCCAAGGTTAAATATTGCCATGGTTAATATGAAGACTTAACATCTACACACGCAATCAAAGAAAATCCAATCATGCTCTAGCTTTAGCTTTAGCTTCCACTTTCTTTATTATAAAAGCTGAGGAAATGCTAATTTACATTCAAAAATCATTCAAAATCGAACCCCTTGTAAAAGCAACATTTATGGATTATTAGTATTTCCTCATTCCTCCTTGTTTAAACAACATATTTTCAATCACCAGTCAGAATGATTAAATTAGATTCTTCTTTTCGAATTGTAATGTAACTTCTCATAGTTGCATTATGAAAAACTACATAAAGCGTGAACACATTTCTGTTCTCCTACAGTACATTCCTCTTCCCAGTGCTTCAAATATAGATTTTTAATGTAGCTGCTATCATCTCAGAATAATGATCGTAGCTGACTGAACACTGAACGATTGTACAGACATTGATGGACAGATGGACAAAACAGATGGGCTCCTAATTCCTCTTCTTCAGTCGCCCCATATGCGTAAATACATGGATGAATTTTCACATGTGCGTATCCGACAGCACCGGTTTCTATGGCTGGAAATGTGTGCGTCCTCACTGCGTCCTTTTGCTTGTGGCCTTTTTTTCTTTTGGAGAGCTCCCACATTCCTCCACTTCATCCTGATCTGTCTGTCATGAATAGATACAGAGTCTGATCTCTTCTCTCCAGATCTGCCAGTCTCCATGATGTGGATATGACAAATTACACTAGTCGCAGCTTTTGGTTCATTTTGAGATTTCCCGAGCTGATCCTCGTCAGACACTTTAGTTATTATAACATCGTTCACGTTCCAGCCTAAATTAGCCAGGAAAGTGTCTGGACTGTGTAATTGCGGACTGTATTTGCTTTCCTGTACATCATCAAACCAACTACATGCTGGATTAAGACAATGCCAGGCTCTTACTCTCGTCCCCCAGGGCGGTATTGCCGTCTTGCCATCCAAACCAATCTCATAAGAATTTTCACTTAATTTTCTGTTGATCTCTCATTTCCTTTGTCTGTCTGTTTCTTTCAGTCTGTTAATCAAAACAGGAATTTTTCAGACATACTGTAACGATGTCAGACGCCCAGAGGGTGGAGTTGTTCATAGCTTTTACATACAGCATATCAAGTTGAACAAAGTCCAACCATAACTCTCTTGATTAAACCTTTTCATACAATCAGATTGAGGAAAGCATTCACTGCGGAAAAATAGAAATTTGCTCATGCCAAGTTTATCAGTGAATCTACGAACCTTGTGCCAAAAGAAAACAATAGGTCTGTCCTTAAGGGAATGGGAGAAACTGCTAATGATCATGAGGCGCTGTCACTGGTTGATCACAGCTAAGCAAACATGATCAGTTTGGTGAGCCATTAAAAATCACACCAGGGTCTATTCAACATTAGACCTATTCAGACAAGCTTAGTTTGTCTTTGTGATGTCTGGAATGAGATTTTAATGTCTCCTTTACTTAAATATCTCTGGTTTAGTTCAGGTTTTATTAGTCACAGATACACAGTGTATAATTCTTTATTGTTTACATATGCCAACTTTTGTAGGCTGGGGTCGAATCACAGGGACAGACAGACAGACAGGCAGGCAGGCAGGCGGGCACGCAGACAGACAGATGCAGGCAGGCAGGCAGGCGGGCACGCAGACAGACATATGCAAACATACAGACAGACAGACAGACAGACAGACAGATGCATACATACAGACAGACAGACAGATGCATACAGACAGACAGACAGACAGATGCATACATACAGACAGACAGACAGACAGATGCATACATACAGACAGACAGACAGATGCATACATACAGACAGACAGATGCATACAGACAGACAGACAGACAGATGCATACATACAGACAGACAGACAGATGCATACATACAGACAGACAGACAGATGCATACATACAGACAGACAGACAGATGCATACATACAGACAGACAGACAGATGCATACAGACAGACATGCATACATACAGACATGCACACAGACAGACAGATGCATACAGACAGACATGCACACAGACAGACAGATGCATACAGACAGACAGACAGATGCATACATACAGACAGACAGATGCATACAGACAGATGCATACAGACAGATGCATACAGACAGACAGAAAGATGCAGACAGACAGATGCATACAGACAGAAAGATGCAGACAGACAGATGCATACAGACAGACAGACAGACAGATGCATACAGACAGACAAATGCAGACAGACAGACAGACAGATGCATGCATACAGACAGACAGACAGACAGACAGACAAACAGATGCATGCATACAGACAGACAGACAGACAGACAGACAGACAGATGCATGCATACAGACAGACAGACAGACAGACAGATGCATTCAGACAGACAGACAGACGCATACATACTTTATTGATACCGAAGGAAATTCCAGACAGCCAGTAAAGTCTCTGGACTGTCCATTTTTATGTATTTATACGTCTCCCCCGGAGCACATAGGGTTAAGGGCCTTGCAACCTGGCAGAGCTGGGGCTCGAACCGCTGACATTCTGACCAGTAACTTAACAGAGGCTTAACACACCAAGCCACCTCCCCCCCAAAAAAACTCTATAATGTAAAAGTCCATATACCAATGACTACAAATGAATGGAAGAGGTGCTTACATATTCATGGGCTTATGGTCAGTATCAATTGTTACATAATTAAAGGTACGTAATGATGGACAAATAATTTACTCATTAAAATGTACAATGCATGATATTATGGCATGTGTTGTTGTTGTTATTGTTGTTGTTGTTGTTGTTATTATTTCGTCTGTAAGTGGGCTCCATGTATAGTGTGTATGGAGACAGAAATTCTACAGACACTTTCTTCACCCATTCTTTATTTATCGAGTTTAATACGAACACATGACCTATGCATGCCAAGAAGCAACAGTCCAAAAGTTTTTTTTTTTTTTTTTCTTCTTCCAATCCAAGAGACAGCATCTGCTTGCAAGATTACAAAGGTGTCTGTTTAAATCAGGATAAAATGGTTCGACTATTGCAGAGTTGGTTAAAAATAAAAAATAAAATAAAAAACAGTAATTTGGTGTGTAATTTTCTCAGGGGAGGAGGCAGAAAAACACTGACATGGCCAATCCGGATGGAAAAGAAATAGCAGGGAAACACCTGCAACTGATGGAACTATCCCAGTCCCTCATGTAAAATTACTCCTGTACAAATCAGCCTAGTTACTGCTCCTTTCTTTAAAAAAAAAAAAAAAAAAAAAATCAAGGCAAAAGTCCAGCCAAATTTAGCATTTCTTCCTTCCTGCCTTATTAACCGTAGAGATCTATCCGTTTCTCTTTTCTAATTGTCCCTAATTTATAATATTACTCCAGGCACTGTTCTTTGTCCGCTAGCCCTCGGCTATTTTCCTAAAGCAGTCAAGCAGATCCTGGCTCTGTCCCAGTGTCAAATATTTCCCTGCTTATACTACACAGTAAAATATTTATTTCTTTACTATCAAAAATGTGCAAGCAGTTATTAAAACCTCGACTGCACTGACTTTTTTTATTCTGCACCGTACGCTACTGCATGTTTGAGAAATGGGACACACTAAAAATACAGTTCAGGTGGGATACGGTTTCCAGACATCTGTTTTTATTTTAAGCGGACTTAGCAGAGGATGTCTGTAGTGGTTACGATCGAGTCACAATGGGAAGAATGATTTCTCATAGAGAAATCTTCGTGATCCGCATACTGTATACAGTTGCATCACAATAAAAGTTCCACGAGTAATATGAGTACACCTCATTTAATTAATTTCTTTATTTTATCTTCTCGTTGTGCTTGCTTGAGGATTAGTAGGTCACATAAGAATGTGAGTGTTTGTTTTTTTAAACACAATTAACAATATTTGGCCAAAAATATGTGAACACCTGACTGTCGGAACTGTATGCCAAACTGCTAGCACACAGTTGGAAGAATTGTACAGAATTTGTAGCATTACAATTTCTCTTTCTTATAGCTAAGATCACCAAACCTGTTCCAGCAAGACAGGCACAGCCCATCCCATGGGTAATCAAATTGTGAGCTGGTCCCCATAGATGGTGAGTTGTGGTGCACTGGGTGTCCTGGTGCCTTACTATTATGGCCAGATTCGACAGCAATTTGTGCTACATTGGCTTTTCTGTGTGATCATACCGAACGGGCTGACCTTTTGATCCCAGTAGTCATGGGTAAGCCTTGGCTGAGCATGATCCTGCCACCAGTTTACTGGTATATACAGTAATTGATGATCAATATTAATGCTATGACTGATTGGTGTATATATGATATGCATTACCCAGCGCTTATTTCTCCTTGTCATTTATAATAAAAGCATACAGAGTAGATCAATGTAAAAAGATGCATGGGTTATACAAATCACAGATATAATATAACAGATTTGAACAAGTCTAAAATTGCAGAAACAACTACACTACTCTTGCGCCCAAATAAAACCGACGCAGTCTGTGGTGATTGTGGACTTCAAGACAGATCAGTCATTTCTTGCCAGAAACTTTCATCTGAACTTATTTACTCTCAACCCTAAAAATGGCGTTCAGTAAGGGGCTACGAGTTATATACAGTCTTATGTAAAAGTTTAGGCACACCTTGATTAAATAACAGATTTTGTTGATTTTTGTTTCATTGAAAAGATGTTAACACAGTGTGTGTTAGAGAAGTCAGGTTTGAAGAGTCAAAGTATTTGTAAAGCTTTGAAACTGGCATTAACTAATGACAACTGTTGCCATGCATCAGATCTAATGAGCCGATTAAGAATCTGAGACTCTGGAACACCTTTTGCACAACCAAACTTTTGCACAGTGCCATAATAATGTCTGTCTGTCTGTCTGTCTGTCTGTCTGTCTGTCTGTCTGTCTCCATGTCTGTCTGTCTGTCTCCACGTCTGTCTGTCTGTCTGTCTGTCTGTCTCCACGTCTGTCTGTCTGTCTCCATGTCTGTCTCCACGTCTGTCTCCACCCCGGTCCTAACCAGGCACAAGCCTGTAAATACTGTAAATTCACACAAATATTGATTTGTGGGAATAAGTACATACTTACTATTCTTATCTATAAAATGTATAAGAAGTTAATTAATCTTAATAGCAAATTGTGTCTTGTAATTGTCAAAAATGTGGTGCTTTTTGCTTCTTTATTTAAAATTCGAAAAAGAATACGTGGTGTTCATCTGGGTTCTCCAATCGCGTCTTGCGTCCAAAAACAAACAAACAAAAAAAAAAAACGACAGTAGGTGGACTGTTGAGAAATCACCCCTAGGTTTGAATGTATTTGTAAATGAGGAGTGTTTCTGGGCTCAGGATTCACCTCATTCCTAACTGAGTTGCTACCACAAAAAAAGAAAAAGAAACCTGAAGCACCACAAGTGCAACTTTTTGTAGAAATTTTGCACAAGTTGACTTGTGTATGGTTTATTAATCTCCTTCTCCCCCTGACATTCACACATACACAATCAGACTTACATAATTCCATTTCGTCATTCAGACACCTGTTTTTGTGGGATCGAGATCCCTGTGAAGGAAGAGGAGGGGCCTGTCAATTATCAGATTGTTAAAAGAAGGGCTGGGTTCAAGAATGTGGGAGATTCCACATTTCCTTTTAAATAAAGAGTGATGTATCAAAGAACAAAAAGGAAATGTAAACTTCTTAAAGGACAACCTGGAATCATGTAGAAACGTGTTATTAGCACATACACACACACACACACACACACACACACACACACACACACACACACACACACACACACACACACACACACACACACACACACACACACACAGACCCCTAATGCATCAATTCCACTTGCACTGAATTTGTAAAATATAAAGGGACTTCAGCATGTGAGTCGTCTTTTAACATATAATTATTGTATCATGGTTTAGTGGTTGTTCTCTAAATCCACCTTAGTGAAAGTTAGAGCGTAAATCTAGCATTATCTGTACAAAATCTCCTAATCGAATTATGTTTGATTTCATCCAAGTCCATATTCAGAGTCTGGAGCCCCAAACGACCAAATTCTGGCGGGGCGGAAAGGTGCTGAACAAGACGAATGTGTCTCTGATGAAACATCTGTTACATTTTTAGCAACCAATGAATCACATCGATCGTGCATCACCAGCACGCTATTGGCTCACCCACTGGGAAATTCCTACCTTTCAGGGGAAACGGCATGGTGAATTAGATTAATTGAAAGCCATTCATCTGTACCTCCTTTTCTCTCTTTCCTGACAAGCCTGCTTTTTCATGTGAAGGAGCCAAAACCTCCGAGCTGACTGATCAGAGGAAGTCCACCCTTGATTACTGCACTGATTTAAACTCGACCGTCACAGTGGACTGAACTTGCGGTCCATCCAAACCCGCAGGATTCAACAGGCACAAAGGGCATGATGTCAGCACTGTGATTGCCTAATGGTGAAGTAAAGGATTAAACACGAGTAGTGGTGCTGTTCTAGAAAAGGTGGTGGGATACAGCTGACATCAAAAGCTGATGATGAGTTTCTAATGACAGCATGTCCCAAAGTGTTTTACTCCCCTTGTATCACAGCAAGGCAGTTTTTTTTTTTAATTGATCAAGGATGTTACTTTTATCTGTTTGTATGTCGTTACATTAAATGTTATTACTTATTAACTGGAAATGATTCTTCTTTCTTTCCTTTAAAGTTAATAAGGCAAAAAAAAAGGAGTTTGTCATACAACCAAGAAAGCACAATGCACTCACAGCGTACTGTTACCACTTTATCTCTGACTGTTACAAAATGCTGACACTGGAGACTCCTTCCATAAATGCTAAATAAGTATATCCTCACAGAAAATTGTGCACAAATTCAAATTTCAGCCCCATCAGTTGTCATTTGACGTGCCGCTTGAACAGGGACTCGACCCTCGATTAATCACACAAATGACCAACTGGCTCCCAGATGATGATCAGATTGATTTTCCAGGATGTCAGAAATTCTGGTCAACTGCCTTGCTGTGTTAGCAGATTCACACTTCGATTTTCACCATAAGAAATTTTACAGGTAGTTTGATGGTGTCTGTACTATGTTTATATAGTACCGTGGTGGTAGTTTTGACAATATTGTGGTACGTATTTGCTGATATAGTACATGTACCACACTAGGGAACATGGCACTATACTTTGATAAAATAGTACATGCAATATGCTGTAGTATGGTACTGTACATGGTTCTATCATGCACGGTGTACATGCAACACGTACCAAGACACGGTCAAAAATACTGTACTGTATGTTATACACATTATGTACTGTATATACTACACTGGCTACTGCTATAATACCATATACCATTTAGAAACCTGCTGAATTTTCGTAACCACCTGTGGTAAGTACCAAGTTATTCACCAAAGTGCAGTGGTGCACACCATAGTATTATCATGGTACCCAATGAAGTGCCAAAGTACCTATCCTGGTACTTATAAAGTCTTATGGTGCATAACATGGTGATGTCTGAAGTACTATGTTAGTAATGTGGTATATTATAGTGTATACTTCCAATTCATGCTGCATAAAGGGCTGACCATACTCCTCTCATCTGTCTCCAGTTGCCTACACGTATGTCTGTGAGGAGAGAAGTGGCAAGTACAGGCCATGCATGAAGGAAAAGTTTTAATATGTGGTGGGAGTTAATGTGTTGCATATGATCAATAAAAACTGGACAATTTCTTCCCAGCTTAAATATTAATTATAGAGACAATAACATATTAGAAGAAGAAATTATATATAGTAAGACCGCCTGACCAATCAGAATCAAGAGTTTTATATATGTTGTTACTGTATCCATTATAGATGATAATTGTAATAATATTATTGGCAAAATGTTAATATAAACAATACCCTGTAACAGTACTAGCACTATAACTAAGTAATGCAAGTACTGTATATGTATGTATTTATCATGGTGATGCACCGAACTTGGAAATTCTGCATCCATCCTCTGGTAAAGTACAAAACACCAAAGTGGAGTCATTATACAAAACAAGTCGTTATACAGTACTAGCTAGAAAGGAGTTAAAAAAAAAAATAAAAAAAAAACACAATCTTTCACTGATTTGGTAAAAAATTGAGAGCTTAATATTTCATACTGCAAAGATAATTACATCATTAAATATTCTTTAATATAACCTAGATATTACACTTTAATGTATGTTTATTTGTCCAATCTAACCTACTGTATTTGCTCTTTTGTTTGCTTATAAAGTGGTGTAACAAATTGTTGCATTGTAGTTGTAGGAAATTCTAAAATATGTTTGAAAAATCTGTTTTTGGGAATAGGAACCTTGAGAAAGCTGTCCGTCTTTAAATCATAACACTATGTAACACAATTTTTGTTCCTGGCTTCCAAGTGTTATATTTCAATTGCTTATGTCTAAAGTATGTGAAAAAATGACTTAAGCAGAAACTTTGCTTTCATGACAACAGCACGAGGAAAACTCGTGAAAAAAAAAATAAACGATTTTTTTTTCATTTTCGTCATTATGATCAGGTAAAAACAGAAATTGCACAAGGAATAGACAAACACAGTCGGAAACCACTCAACAAGGTTCAGAAATGCATAGGTTTTCTAGATTTACGATTGTACTGTGAATCACTACCTCGACGTAGCCCCCAAATGTCGTCCCCCATCATGTTTTCGTTATACTGTCCTTGGCAACGACGTTCAAAGTCCAATATATCTTGATGAAAGCGCTCGCCTTGCTCCTCAGAGTAAGCGCCCATGTTCTCCTTGAATTTGTTGAGATGCGAATCAAGGATATGAACATTCTGCATCCCATTTTGGCGTAATTCTTTATGAGAGTCTGCACTCCAGATAGTTTTCAGCTTTGTGATTACCTAGGAAGCCATGAACAACTGCAACGAAACTGCTCCCAGCCGCTCTCTCCGTCCTGGTCAACAGCTTTGCGAAATCCTCACATTCTATGATCTTCTTGATCTGTGTTCCGACGAAGATACCAGCCCTGACCTTAGCCTCGGACAGCTTTGGAAAAAGATCTTGGAGGTATTTAAATGCTGCTGATTCCTTGTCAAGAGCAGTGACAAATTGCTTAATGAGGCCTAACTTGATGTGCAGCGGCGGCATAAGCACTTTATGAGATTCTATCAGCGGCTCCCACTTCACATTCCTCTTCCCAACAGAAAACTTGGTTCATTGTGGCCAGTCCTTTTTGCGATATTGTGCCTTAGTATCACAGCTGTCCCAGAGACAGAGGAAACAAGGAAATCTCGTGAAACCTCCTTGAAGACCCATGAGGAATGATACCATTTTGAAGTCACCGATGACCTCCCATCCGTAGTCGTCATACTTTAATGCACTCAGCATTAACATTTTGACACTGGTGTCGTCCTCTTTGAGATGCACAGAGTGGGCCATCGGGAGAGATGGGAAGTTGTTTCCATTGTGAAGCAACACGGCTTTGAGGCTCCGGGATGAACTGTCTATGAATAGGCGCCATTCAATAGGATTCCATGCGATACCTATAGCCTGGAATAGACCGGCAACATCGTTGCAGAAGCACGGCCCATCACGCTGACTGAAGAAGTCGGAGAATATTTGATGCGGCTTCCCTTGACCCGGGACTTGTACGCTATCATCAACCAAGTTCCACTGTTTGAGTCTGGATATCAGAAGCTCAGAATTCGATTTCGTAAGCCCGAGGTCCCTAATTAAATCGTTCACGCCTTTCTGGTTAGGGAAGTACGGCTTTCTATCCCCAACTTCATCTGCGGAATCGTAGTCCATATCTCCAGTATCTGCCTCGCTATCTGACTTGCTGCTGTCTCCTGAAGATGGCCGATGCCGCCTAGGAGGGGTCGGAACAGGCAGATCGGGGCTGTGTGGTACTGGGGCGATGGAAGAAGGTATGTCTGGATAAACGATCTGAGGGGCATTTTTGCCGGTGCGACGATTTTTGGGGTTTACTAGTTCTGGAAGTTTCTTGAACGTTCTAGAGTGTTCAGGAGAACTGTAGAAACATCTGGACAACTCTAGCAGTTCAGGAATATTGTAGGAGGAAGCTCGAAAGCATTGAAAGCGAATCGAGAATTTTCTCGAAAACACGCGATTTTCAAAATTTCACTGTCCTGGTCACAGAAGCAAAGTTTTTCTGGAATAACAGCGATTTCCTTCCTGTTCTAGACCTAACGGGTTAGGAAAACACACTTTCAACCCAGGAACAGAACAAAAGTGAAAATTTGTTACATAGTGTGATGAGCAAACGCAATATGGTTGGATTTGGATTTCATATTCAATCATTTTAAAAAATCCCTCTCCTAGCTAACATTAATCTTAGCAATTTTTCATACACGGTTTCTACAAACTATCAAGTGTAAGACCATAATTTTATATAATTAATAATTATGATATAATGTAATGATATTAACCTTTTCTGTCAGTGCTACGCTATTTGAAATTAAACTACTTTCATCTCTACAAAATGCTCCAATGGTTACCTTAAAGCCTAACATTCTCAAATTTTAATTTGACATTAAAATAAACCTGACTGTTGATTACATTCAGTGTGTTTTGCTCTTCAGTTTCCTGTAATCGTGCATTTCTTCTCAGCTATTAACAAACTGCTAATTAAGACCTTAATAATGCACTTGGTTGATTGATTAACTGATGCACAGGCTGCCAATAGACTTAACATGCCAGCAGAGTTGACACACTTTGAATGAGAATGAAAATGAATGGCCTTTAGGTAGCCGTGTTTCATTACCATCAGTCAAACTGCCCAGGACTCACTTTGTCATCATTCTCTATATGTTTTGTGTCTTTCTTGTGTCCAACCCACGCATTCCTGTCTTCCGTTTGCTGACAGCCGTGTTCCTTCTCTTTGAGCCTGGGTTTAAAAAGCTGACGTACGTGGTTACATGCGTGCTTTGTTCTTGCTCTTTGGTCCAGGCTCCTGCGTGCAGCATGGTGTTTTTTAAGGGGGCCCATACAGAGGAGATCAATCATGGCTGTCGTTGCCTCCTGAGCCCCCTTTCCTTTGGTTACCACACACATCTGCTTAAAACGCACCATGAAATTGTGTGGCTCCTTCTCCGCTAGGGCCATCTGCCTTCAAAAACTCACACTTCTACCCCCTGTGGCCTGAAATGACTCTGGACGTTCTCCTACATAATGCATCAAGAGACACTTCTGACTGCCAGACATAAAATCAACATTTGTATTAACTCAACTTAACCCGTGTTCTCAGTGGGCTAATTTACGAATAGTTGCGGAATTCTTTAATATTTCCAACATGAATCTGTATGCTGTGGGCAAATTTTCCAAAGTGATGGAATAGAGAAAGTAATTCTCGCTCGTTCTTTTTCAGCCTGAACTGGGTCATTGGTAACACTGAGATACTGGAGAAACGCACTTCAGATAAGTGCGCCAAGTGGACATTTTCACACTTGTGGGCAATTAAGAGTAATCGCTCCACCTGATGGCTTGTTTTTTTTTTTTTTTGAGGTGTGGGAAACTGGAGAACTCACTTGGAGAACCCACATGGACACTTGAAGAACATCTGAAATGGTACACATTGAGAAACTCAAGCTTCTTTACTGGTCAGCACTTAATCCACCAAGGAACGGTGGGAGGATTGTATTACATGTTGACCACTTCATGTGTAAAAATGATTCTTCATGCTTCCAGAACCACTGTTTTGCAAATTAAGGCCACGCCATCAGGGAAGAACAACTCCGTGAATGTGATAACCTGATCATTCAGATCATCCGTGGACATCATTTTATTGCCTGACCAAGAGAAGTAACCCCAGATCATAACACTGCCTCCAGAGGGCTTGGACAGTGGCCACTATGCATGATGGTTGCATTGCTACATGCGCTTCCCTTCTTACCCTGGTGCGTCCATTGCTTTGGAGTAGGGTCTTATAAAAATAAAATAAAAAACTCCTTAGTTGCTTTCTTTGCCTAATGCAGAGCCTCCTGGAACAGCAACTTGGCAGGTAAGTAATGTTAGGCAGCAAATTTTAATGGAACAACATTTAAGAAAACTATGAACTACATATAATATCTACACCGTATAGCTATGTGGAATGATGGACGTGTAAATGCAATATATTGGAGAAATTATACTGTATGGGTGTAAATTTCAAACAGATGTCTTTGGTCAACTGGAAGAATTGTGCTGAGTCATGAACAGAAGAATGCAGTCTATAACTATGCATGCTTTGTTGCAGTTTAAGCCTACAAACATAATTCGACACAGCCAAGTTTACTTTCCAGCCAAGGTAGCTACTGCAGAATTTTTTCAGGTTGTATTTCTTGGCTAGCTAAAAAAGACGCTTCAATCCTGGGAACACGTGTCAGCGGTTTGGTTTAAATTCTCTTACCGTTTTCTTTTCCATCACATCAATTTCATCCGTCTTAATGTTTACAGTGAAAAAGCTCAGCAGTAGTCATCTCGTTGATTGAATATTGATTTGACTAATTTCTTGATTTGTTTCATCGAATTTCTTGTGCGGAGTCCAATATGTCACGAGTGTGGTATTTCCTTTCACTGGACTAAATAAATATGGGTGTGTGTGTGTGTCTTCTCTGCACTTCACTCCACAATGCTCAGGCAATGACAACCACCTGGAAAATTGGATGCCATATCCAGGGGCCATGAATACAGGGGCTGTGAATCGGTAATTCCGGATTTAGTTAAACCGCGGCCTGCTAGCAAGATCGATAGACGCTTACTAGCATTTTGTACATTTTACTTTAAAAAGTAAGCAAACTGTACGCCATCCGTGGTACCCTAATACACGGCAATGGAATAGAAGGGAGCTAGGGAGCTAGGGGAAATAGTCTGAAAAGTAAGACGTGGATGAATGGTGGAAAGACTGGGGGGGGGGGGGGGGGGGAAACAATCTCCTCCACATGTCAAATCAGATTGGAACATTCTTGCCATTTCACACCACCCAGGTTACACACTCGAGTGTAGAGAGCTAATCGGAGGCGGCCGCTTTGCTCGCACAGCCTAAAGCCATGTGGCTATTGAATTCCCTCCCCTCACGCTCTTCAGGCGTCACTCGCTGTTTAAGAAGTGGAGGTGTTGATATTTTTCAGGCTTAAATGGTCTGTGTTTGAGCTGGAATCGGAGAATCTCAGGAGGTCGTGTGGGCCGTCAGGGCCTCAGGCGAGCGCTTTTGACATATTTGAGGTTCTAAGCTTGGACCGACCTCAGACTCGCTTTCCACGTGGTCAGGGCGTGCGTGAATTTACGGCTGCAAGTCTCCTATTTTACAGTTTAATCCAGAGGAGAGTTATGAGCTGATCTGATCTGTGTATATGGGACTTTATTAAAGCAAGCATGATTTGGAATTCTATTCATTTATATAACCTTAAGCACTTGCCTTAACCTTAAAGTAATGCGATTGAAACAGTTTTCACTTTTACACTGAATGTAGTCAAGACATGTGAGCTTTCTGAAATATCTTTCTTGCAAAAAAAAAAAAGTTATGGAAAACCTCTTATGCGAAAACCTTTTTTTTAAATATCAGTTCTGCATGTTTTACAGTTAATGTTTTCTCTCTCTCTCTCTCTCTCTCTCTATATATATATATATATATATATATATATATATATATACATATATATATATATATAATATTCTCTTTTTTCTTTCTCTCTTTTGTGAATAGGACAAAAAATGAAACCAGAAAATAAACACGCTCTCTGCTTTACAGACTTTTTTCAAAATTAGTTTTTATTTTTTACAGCTAGATTCTATTCTTTGAATCTTCTTCTTTGTGGTACACTTCATATGTTTCAGAGTTTGCCATTTTAATTAAGCGTGCCCATTGTACATCCATACAAAGACACTGACACACACGTGCGCACGCACACCTAAATATTTCCAAACCTTGAAACTTTACCTTTGAATAGCTGAGACAGGCAATTCTTCATGTTTTTTTTTTTTCACCCTCATTGTGTTTAAAAGAAACACCCGTTTCTCATTTCTCTCTCTTCTCCTCACCTGCACTCCGCGGACCTCTACCCATTTTGTTACCTTTCATGCAATCTCGTGACCTCTGCTTCTCACTTGAGAGGATGCTAAACGCTCCTTACGGTCCCCAGGAGTGCAGTGAAGCCTTTAAAGACACTTTGATTCTCTCCAGATGAGACACTCAAGCGTGATGGGACATGGGGCAGGAGTGCACGAGGCTCAGGGGTATCATTGTGTAGACTGACAGTGAGGGGGGAAAAAAACCTGCCGAGTCCTGCACGGTAACAGTGATGACAAATGAAGTGAGGTGTTAAATGTCCCACTAAATGTCCCAGTCCTCACAAATCATCCAACTGAATTCTCCTGCTGGAGACGAGCCCACATCCATAGCATCATTTAAACGTGGAGTTGAATGAATCCATGCTTGTAAGAAAGATTTAACTCCAACTTGGATTCTTCAACTGTAACAGACAAAAACATGGATGGATGAATAGATGGATGAGAGAATCGAACTGAGTTCTCCTGCTGAAGCCTAATATATAATATCTAATTAATTCTGTCTGTCTGTCCGCCTGTCTGTCTGTCTGTCCGCCTGTCTGTCCGCCTGTCTGTCTGTCTGTCTGTCTGTCTGTCCACCTGTCTGTCTGTCTGTCTGTCCACTTGTCTGTCTGTCCACTTGTCTGTCTGTCCACCTGTCTGTCTGTCTGTCTGTCCACTTGTCTGTCTGTCCACTTGTCTGTCTGTCCACCTGTCTGTCTGTCCGCCTGTCTGTCTGTCTGTCTGTCTCTGTTGGTCTGTTTGTTCAGCCATCTGACTATATCCATCCATCCATCCATCTGTTTATTCAACTATTTGTCTGTCTCTCTATATCACCATCTATCTATCTATCTATCTATCTGTAATTAAGTACTTGCGCAGAATTTGTGCCAGTCCGCTTTCAGCCATGTGGATTTCTTTCTGCTTGACGTCTCAAAAACATGAATGCTTTAAAACCCAGAAGGAGCAGTTCAGCTCCAGAGGGTTGTAATGGAATACGACTAGAGCAGTTAGGAGTCTCGCATGGTTTGACCTTTCAAATAACATGAAAACAAAATAAACAAGATTGCACAGGCGTTTTATTCTATCTCATAGTCGCGTTATCATATTTCTCTTTTCCCATTATGTCTTGTGCATGATCTTGTTTTGTACAGATGATCGTTCCTTACTAGTGATTTTTATCAATCACAAAAAACAAACAAACTAAAAATGCTTTGGTAACGTTGCCTAGTAAATCTGTTGATTGACGGCTGAGTTGCTACAGATGAGTTGCATCTCAGTAACAGTAGCAGCTCTGTGATGATTTGCGGCTTTGTCTTGTTCGGTTCAGTGAAGTGCGAGCGGTTTAGTGGGATTGTGGATAATACGAGTGATCAACAGTAAAGTAAACAGCAATCAAAACTACATCTGATTTTAATCTGAGATCTTATAAATTGTTATATTTAACTATGATTAGCTTGACTCTGTGTGTGTGTGAGTGTGTGTCTGTGTGTTTTGTACAGTAGGTCTCCACTTTTTTAAATACACAGGCAGTATTCAAAAAAAAAAAAAAAAAGTACAGAGCATTTCCAACAGCGTTGGGAATTACAATTCTCAGGATCCATCTTTGTGATAATGAGCTGAATAAGCATTTCCTGAAAGGTGCCCGGAGGTGAGCCATCACTTTGGCTTCCTAATGAAGCTTTTCATACCTGATCATCCATCCATGAAGCTCTTTAATAATGGAGACGGCTGTCGGTTAGCATGGCCGTGAGGACTAGAGCACGTTCACGACTTGGTAATAAACCAGCTACTGTACCTTTCGGTCATTATTTCGGTCGTCCAGATTAAGCTGTGGCAGCTTCGCTTGTGTCTTTGTACAAAAGGGGTGTTTTGATGTTTGTCTTTCTGACACACAGAGGTTATGAAAGACTCTCACACGCAAAGAAGACAAGCTGTTACACAATAAAGGCACGAGACACAAACACCACTCCAGAGCGAGACTTCAAAACGAGATCTCGGGTCAATCTATAGATCTGTGTGTAAACGATGGGAATCTCCGCAGCGTGCCTCTGCTCCTTTTCTCTCGCTCAACTGAACCTCAGCATGTTTGGATTACAGAGCGCTGCGGCGGCTCTTTGTAGATGTTTGTGTTTTTGGGAGCCATTGCTTCAGAGCGATATAGAAGAGAGGTGAGCGACAGCGATTTGTCTTTGTAGCTCAAAGTGTTTTTAGGTCTCTGAAGATGCTTTCTGTGATTCTGTGTACAGGACAATGTGGGCTGCGCATCTGAACGCAGAAAACTTCAAGCGCTTACAACCGTGTAGGTAAAGGAAATGACACTTTTATCTGTCCACGCTACATTTACTGATAGTTCCTCCTTTCCCTCATTTTCCCCTACATTTATGCATGCACTACATTTATTCTTTTCCTCCCTGATTATTCCTTAATTTCCTTCTTCTTCCTACCTTTCCTTCTTTTTATCTTCTTCTTTCCTTCCTTTCTTCCTTATTCTTATTCTGCTTCCTACACCCATCCATTGTTTCCTTCTCCCTCTCTGCCTCTTTCTTTCTTGCCCTCCTTCCTTCCTAAATCCTTACGTCTTCCCTATTCTCTGATTTCTCTATCACTTTTTTCATTGAATTCTTCACAACTACACTGTCTTGTCCTTTCCTTTTTATTCCCTTTGTGATTCCTTTTCTCTCCTTTCATTTCTTCTCATCTCTTCCTAAAGTTTTTCCTAATTACTTATTTTTTTATTTTCTTTTTTTTATTGTTCCTTCTTTCTGTCTTTCTTTCTTTCTTTCCTCCATTTCTTTCTTTCCTCCCTCCATTCGTTCTTTCGTTCGTTCTTTCGTTCTTTCGTTCGTTCTTTCGTTCTTTCCTCCATTTCTTTCGTTCTTTCCTCCATTTCTTTCCTCCAGTTCTTTCCTCCATTTCTTTCCTCCATTTCTTTCCTCCATTTCTTTCTTTCCTCCATTTCTTTCGTTCTTTCTTTCTTTTTCTTTCTTTCTTTCTTTCCTCCATTTCTTTCGTTCTTTCCTCCATTTCTTTCGTTCTTTCCTCCATTTCTTTCGTTCTTTCCTCCATTTCTTTCTTTCTTTCTTTCTTTCTTTCTTTCTTTCTTTCTTTCTTTCTTGCCCTCCTACCTTCCTGCATACCTTCTAACTTACCTATGTTTATTCTCAGATTATTTTCTAAGGACTAAACATATTATTATAGTGTTTATTGCATAAACAGACCATTTGCACTTCTGCCATCTTGAGGGAAAAACTCTCATCAAGGGTCCCTGAATGATGATGAAAGTATTTATGAAAGTGTTTATGTCAGCATATCCAGAGTCTGGTGCTGGTTCTGCGTTCCAAAGCAAACTCTCTTCTGAAATCAAAATTTATAATAATTCCTTTCACAGAGTGCAGCAAAGAATACTCACATGGGTCTCGTGCCATATATTTTCATGATAAATTCTCCTTCCTTCGAGAATTTATCAGGACGATATTTTTGCCATATACACTAGGTTGTCAGTTCATTAGTTTCCAAATTGATATAGCTCATTGTTTAGTCTGATTTATTAGTAGATCAGATTCCATAGAGGACAGCAGATTTGTCTCTTCTTTGTGGAGAAAGAAACAAGAAAAAGAAATAAACTGACTAAATCAAGATAAAAAATATAAAGATATAAAGATATACACCACCTACGTTTTGAGGTCTTCTGGTACCCCAGTGGCTTTCGTAAGACCCATAGGACCATTGGATTGTTGGATTCTTTGCGAACTGGACGCTGTACACAGAGGGATGTGGTGCACTGGGTGTTCTAGTGTCTTTCTATCATAGCAGCTTTGATTTTTTTGCCAATTTGTGCTGCATTGGCTTATTTCTGGACTGGCCTTTGATGTTCAATGTTGTCCAGTTAACATGGCAATGAAGATAATATTATGGCTGACCAGTATATAATAAGGTAGGGTGTACTGACTTTAGGGATTACAATTACTTGCATTTGATGAGCTTGAATCAAAAATGGGTTCCCTTGATTTTATTTTCCCAAAAATTTATAAAAAGATTGACTGAGTAGTGTTGAGGGTTAAAAAGAAATACAAAATTTTCTATTTGTCCAGAAATACTTTTTCTTCTTCTTCTTCTTCAAAGAATGAAAAAATAAAACATTTCCATATCTGTGTAGAAAACATTTAATTACATAATCATTAAATTATGTAATTCAATTACAGTAAACACATAGTAAAGTACTGTTTTACAACAGCAAACAAAATTGTCACAATTTATTTTTATGTATTATTAGATCATTTATTTAAATCAATCAATCAATCAATCAAAATGTTATTTTGTTTAGAACAAAACCGACACAACAGTTCTGTAATACTACAACTTTGTCCTTTGGTTCAATGGTTCCGTTTAACAGCTCACAATTTACAAAAATTGCTCCCACAACCCATCATCTCATTATACAGTCTTGTTGAGGAGACAACTTTGCAAAGCAGATGTTAGAAAAGTCTTTTTTTTTTATTTTTTATTGCATTTGAACCATTCAAGAGTTTATATAGATGTCAATCAACACTTTTGCTTTTGTACTGGTTTTTGCACTTTGGTGATTGTCACATTTGTGAATGGTGTTTTCTCACCTGCCACACCGGGGTTTGATTCAAACTGGGTAAATACTGCATATGTGAATGCTCCATTGTTGAATTTAAAGAGGAAATATTAATTATGCATTTCTTTTTTTCTATTATGCCGTTTCATTGTCATTTTTAGTTATTAAAGTGTGTGTGTGTGTGTGTGTGTGTGTGTGTGTGTGTGTGTGTGTGTGTGTGTGTGTGTGTGTGGATAGAAAAAGGCCTTGATTTTTGTCCTTATTCTGTGTTTATATTGCCCAGGACTCAAATGAGACAATACGATTTTTTCCCTATTGTGACCTCATATAAGACGATGGCTTGTTTCTCCCCTATCTTGATGCTCAGCTCTCTGGTTCTCTGGAGAGTTGTGGCTTAGCTGTAGCTAATTTACATATGACATAAAGTAAAATAAAGCAAGTTTGACATATGAAACAAATACACAGTTTGGTGGAGCTCTGGTTAAAGGAGTAAGAAAATATGGGACCTTTAAGCTTAGAATTTGTTTTAACTGAATAATTATAGCAGTGGAAGCTTCACATAAGGATAGTAAGGTGTGTGTGTGTGTGTGTGTGTGTGTGTGTGTGTGTGTGTGTGTGTGTGTGTGTGTGTGTGTGTGTGTGTTTGGTGTGTGTGTGTGTGTGTGTGTGTGTGTGTGTGTGTGTGTGTGTGTGTGTGTGTGTGTGTGTGTGTGTGAGAGAGAGAGAGAGAGAGAGAGAGGAGTAAAATAGACAGTCACACTGTCTCTCTGGATTTATCATTAGGCCCCCTGTATGAAAGGCTGATTGTATGGAATGTGAATGATTAATGTTAGGAGACGTCACTAAAGCGGTGGATGAGCAGACAGTAACTAAAGCATGGGGCCCTGCTAATGTCCACACATGTGCACGCACACACGCACACACGCGCACACACGCACGCACACACACACACACACCACACACACACACACACACACGCACAATGGTTTAGTTTATAAAGTATCATCCTTGCTGGAATTGAACTGTAATGCTGAATTCCTGCCATTCCAGTTTTCCTGAAGGAGCAATAAACCAGAGTCATAGATGATACATCTCACACCTCCTCACACCAACACACCAAGTCCCACTCTGTAGATCAGAGTAATAGCTCGCCAATCTTTGATATCTGATGCTGTAATCTACTCGGGGCAAAAACGCATGTGAAAGAAAAAGTGTTGGTTTAAATCAAACCCATGGCCAACATGACACCGAGGATGCGTTTGGTCAAACTTGGCCCAGTCATGCAGAGATCCACACGGACATCTGGATCAGATTGGAGTCAGACTCTGTGAATCTGATGGTGCAGTTCAGCTTGAACGGCAGAGAAAAAGGACTTCTTGTTGTTAAAGATAGTCACATCTGTTTCGCCAATCTCATGAATTCACCCGCTCGAAATGTTCGAGGACTGATCAAAAGGTTCTGGCTTCAATTTCCTATTAAAGAGGGCAACATGGAGGCAGTGATGTGTGCATGAATGAGTAGACTCTTGTAGGAACCAATGTTTCCATCATACTTTTCCCACTGCTGAGGAGTGCGTGTGTTTGATCATGGATAGCTCTCATTACTGTACACTCATCTTTAAAGAAGAGTTGTGTGCATCGAGTTGTGTGAAAAGGGCAGTAGTAAAAGTGTAAGACTTTGACAACTGACACCATCTGATCATGATTAACCAACCGCATGAAAAAGTAAATGGAGCTGAAAGGGAAAAGAGAAAAATATGAAGGCAGAACAATAAGAGAATAAAGGCAGGAACACGAATCAGACAGAAATGCATCACGTACAGTATAATCATGCTTAGAGGAATGACACGCAATAATACACTCAGCCAAAACATGGACTTGGTGCTAAAAAGGGTCTCAACTAGGTAAAATAAATAAATAAATAAATAAATAAAATTCAGATAGAATTATATAACACAATTTTTAATAATGTTTAATGCTTCTTACAGTATCTCCTGATCCATGCTACGTTTTTTGTAAATTTATATTTTTTTGTCAGATAAAAAGAAACACATTTGATAAATACAATTTCATGCCCTTTTACAGTATGTAGTGTCTGCAACTTTTTGTGAATTCAAATCTTTCAATGGTCTTAATTTTCATTCAGATGAAATGACATTAGATTTCACATGAAACGACATAAAACTGAAAAAGTGTGTTATTCTAAAATGTAAATTGTTAAGATATTGCACCATGAATTTTGGTTCATGGTTACGGACACTACAAATGCACTGAGGTAGCCCTGGAATTTTAATGATATACAGTATGTGTTAACAATAATTATTGGGCAGATTACAAAAAGCAATTTCAACTGAATAAACTAAAGGTCATATGTTTCTAGAAGGTTACACTAGGTTTAGTATCAATACTAAAAGAAATATGAATACAGTGGAACCTCGGATTGCGAGTAACGTGGTTTACGAGTGTTCCGCAAACCGGGCAAAGATTTTAAACATTTTTTTATTCGGAAACCGAGCAAGTATTAGTTTATGAGCGCCGAGTAGCATGCTTCACACATGCGACTCTTATTTTGACACCGAGCGTCACTCTCTCACCTTTATTTATTTCTTTTTTGGGGCTGTGGAATGAATAATTTGAGTTTTCATTATTTCTCATGGGAAATGATGATTTGGTTTACGAGTGTTTTGGAATACGAGCCCACTTCCGAAACGAATTATGCCCGTAATCCAAGGTTCCACTGTAATTTGCATTTAAAATTATTATTGTTTGAGGCGAGATAGTAAGACAGTGAGCCGGTGTTTGGATATCTGCAAACAAAATGGGGATCGATGGTGAAAGAGAATCGATGCTGGTGACAAGACACAGATTCATCACTAAGAGTCTGAGAGTAAACGGCAGAGTTTGGAACGGAAACATCCTCAATCGTTGACTGAGAAAAAGTTCAAATGTCAACCATCAGCTGGAAAATGAATGTTAACAGTTTTCTGGGAATCAACAGTGTTCTTTACAGTGAGTTCCTTAAAATAAAAATAAATAAATAAATAAACTTGAAACTTGCTGAACCATAAACGTCGGGTTAAACGCAGAGGGCTGATATCAAGGGCATAGCGATCTTGCATGACGATGCACGTCCGCACACCTCTGCCCACACTGTCGACATGGTTCTGAGGTGTTAAAGCATCCTCCCTTTAGTCCTGATCTTGATCCATTAAGTCAAGCTTGATTAGGACAAAGATTCACTTCTGATGAAGAAGTGAAGACAGTGGTGCATTTGTGGCTCACAGGTCAGCCTAAAAGTTTTTTTTATTTATTTTTTTTTTATGAGAAAATATGAAATCTCGTTGATGGATGGACAAAGTGTACTGAAAAGCAAGGAGATTATGTCAAAAAATGATGTATTTGTCTTTTCTAAAAGTTTTGAACTGCAGCTTCATTTGTCATTCTCTAGTCATCTCTGTTAATACAGTCTGAGTTTTCAAGTCTGTCGCGTGAGCAGAGATGAAGCATCTTTCATTCTCTCTCAGTGTTTCCTTCACTTTCCCTCTAATTCTGCCATTTAAACCAGCATGACTCAACATATTCTCATTATTCATGTCAGGATTTTACATAATCGTCTAATTGTCCATCTGTCCTACTGTTCCATACTAAATTTTTTTTTTTTTTTTTGCTCACAAAGTATTATATTCATCACAATCAGAGTTCTGAATATTGTCATGCTGCTCTAATTCTTTTTAGAACTTATAATCTATGAAGTACGACAGTAACGATAAAAAAATAACTAACCAAAGAATAAAAACTTTTAGAATAGTAGAAGATATAAACATAGTATTCAAGGTTTATAGAGAAACAGGATGTAAAAAAAAAAAAAAGAAGGTAATACTGACTGGAAGATCAATATACTGTATGTTGTGTGCCTCAATAGTAATCCAGATCAGTGGCCCTCGACCGTTGTCCTGATGGACTTATAGGGCTCCTGTGCTGTACAGGGTTGCGAGTGGCCTGGAACCTATCCCAACTTTGGGCAAAAGGAAGGGGAAATGAACAGGAATGGAAGGGGGACACTCTTGCACTCTCAACAGGCAATTTTGTAACACCGGTTTGCCTAAACTGCAGGTCTTTAGACTGCAGGAGGAAGCCAGAGTACCCAGAGGAAACCCATGCATAATTCAGTAGACATTATGAATGCTGCCTTCCGTCTTAAAAGGTGCCTTCATGGACTCTAGTGACTCAACACGTTTTCTACACCATAGCCATGTTTCTTGTATGATTGTATGATTTACCTAAGGTATAATGAATCACCAAGGTGACAACCAAGCCACATCCAGTACAGACACTTCTAAGCAGTAGGTAAGTAGAGGGGACGTTCCCGCGTGGTTTGAAGTGATGCATTTTGGTACGAAATTTGGGCTGGGGAAAACGAACTATGGTATGAAAGCACTGCGTTTTCTCAGCGCCCAGCACACTTGATGTAACCAATCGGCTGAATTAACACCCGTCCTGAATTGCAGCGGGTGTGACAGAGCAAGGACGACTTTTCAGTATGGTGACCTCCAGCACCAGGGTGGTAAACCAAGGATTCAGATAAAGAGCTCCCCAAAATTTCACAATGCACTTCTACCAATCCCTTATTTTTTTTTTCTAATCCTAGAGAATTTAACCACTTCTTCCTAAAATGTAATATTTAATGTTCGGACACCTACTGTACAACTGGCTGCGACTTATCTGACACATCACACTCTACTCTGTACATCCGGGGTGGAATTTCTGACACACTGATTAACTAAAACGGATTAAACTCACCCAGGTCTGCTCAGAAACGAGCTTGAAACTAAATATAAAAATATAAAAAATTAAATATATCCACAACATATCCGCTTTGTTTTCAGCACAGATGGCTTCATTTAGTTTCCTCCGAAATCGGTCTCTTTAACTTGAACTGCAACAACGATTCATTTGTAGCTTCTCTCATTTCTAGTCAGGCTGATAATTCAGAATCCCTAATGAATCATGTAGCGATCGTTACTATCATTGCTATGCGACTAAAATTGCTTTAAATTTGTTTTTATAACTTTTGTAATGACTTCTTATTGCAATGCCGTCTAACATTAATGAGGCCAATTAGCATTTTATGCAGCCACAGACAGATGACATGCTAGCAGAATGACACTGCGCAATAAAAATTCAATATCATAATTTCATTAAGTTTAATGTTTTAGTTTTTTTTTTTTACTATTATTATTTAGATTGTTCATTACTTAAATTGATTTTTCCGCAGTTAGATTTTTCTTCATGGCTGCTTTGAATATTTGATTCTCAAATTAACATCTTTACACACACACACACACACACACACACACACACACACACACACACACATACATATACATACACATATATATATATATATATATATATATATATATATATATATATATATATATATATATATATATATATATGTTTTTCCAATGCAGTTTTTCCCATGAACATTCAACTAGTAGAATAAAGAACACATATCAGGATTCATATCAAAATGTATCGTATTATAATATTTTATTTTTATTCTTATTGCTGTATATTATGTAAATAAGTGTTTCTTTATTTTTAAATCTCTTCTTTCTTTTTTTTTTTTGTTGTTGTAATATTGTAGGTCGACAGCAGTCATATAAGGATTTCACTTCATATCATACTGTGTGACTGTATGTACGAATAAAATTTGAATTTGTTGGAACTGTACACACAATCATTCACCAGCACCACTTGCACATTACAGGAACTTGGCCGGGAGTTATTGCCAAACCCCCCCCAGTCCTGACCTCGTTCCAAGCCATTTTCACATGTTAAAGGAGTTCCTGGGAGGCCAGCGTTTCAGACCTGAAGCAGGCAGTCTGATCTTCCGGACTAAGAAAAGTTTTTAATGGTACCTTGGTGGTATCCAATCAATAGTAACTGTGTTCTGTTATTCTGTTTGTCTTGAACACCCCTCGTAAATGCATTGATATATGCACGAGTTTGGAAACCCAAAACAATTTCATGGTCAGATTCTCTTTTTAATCAGAAGTGTATATAACAAAGCTTTGCTTTAGTACACCGATAAATCCATAGTGACATTGAAAATGACAGAGAGCTCATCATTTGCCGTGTGAGGCGGACAGTTTCATCCCGTATAGCTTCGATCAAAGCAAAATGGCCAGATATAGGAATTAGCACCAGACAGCATGTCCTGATTAAACTTTGATGTCACAGTTCAAAGCACATGCTAATGCGATTTAACAGACAACTGACTACGCTGAATCGCCTCTTGTAGTCATTTGGAGGGCTGATGGTTTACAGAACACCAAACACACATCAAAATATATTCTTATTTAAGTGGGAGCATGTTGTGTGTGTGCGTGTGTGTGTGTGTGCGTGTGTGTGTGTGTGTACATGTATGCCTTGAAGAGAATTGATCTCTTTTTAAGATGATTTATGATCTTTAAATGAGAAAAAGAAAACAGATAAATCCATCTCCTGGTTTAGTTGGATAGTGGTACCTCTGCATTCAAATTGAATTCATTCTGGGGTTCTTAAGGTGAAATTTCGTATTGTGAAATATTTTATTTTCCTTTAGGAAATATTGTCAATGCAGATAATCTGTTCTCGCAACCCAAAAACATTACCAATATTACTATTTTCCAACACTATAATTAATAATTTTTTGCATATAAAAACAAACAAAACATTTAAAAAAGACACGTAAATGAAGAAAAATATGAAATAAATAGACATTAAACCTCACTTTAAACCTTTCATTTATAATTACTCTTTGCATCGGCTGCACAAATTTACAAATTAAACTAAACGTTGCTCCCGTTTGTTCTTGCTACCGTCCTTGCTAACATTCCTGGAACCCATAGTGAGATATCCTCACATAAAAACAAGTTATAAACCCGCTTCTCTTGGCTTTCCACTGACGCAAACAAGTGTTGAAACGCTCCGGAATTACGCGCAATTTAGCTGGCGTTCAGTCTGGCTCGGTTCGTTCCGTTGAAAGCACTCATATGCCAAGGCAAATTTCATGCAAACTTTCAGTTCTTAAGGCGAGAATTCGTGAGGTGGGGCGTCCATATGCTAAGGTACCACTGAATATTAAAAATCTACAGGTCGATTTGGCTGAAGAAAATTATTATTCAGGTTTCAAGTTGAAAAAAAAAACTATTTTTGAAATAATTAAAATTGCCAATTTTTGCTCCTGAGTGGACGTTTAAAATATGGATTTGGGATAAAACCGCTGATTATGTGATCAACTGCGTTGCACATTCTACTCTAATCCCCATTAAAAACTGAGGAAATACTGTAACTGTGTGTGTGTGTGTGTGTGTGTGTGTGTGTGTGTGTGTGTGTGTGTGTTTTCACACTGACATGAGTGAGTGGATGGACAGCTGAGGCGGTTCCGTTTTGTGTCATGTTGGCGCCTTTGTGCCAAACTGGATATTTTATGTTCCACATCCGCACAGCGTCATGGTTGTAAAAAACAAACCAGCGACTGTTTCCTCCCGTTTTTTAGTCTTTAGATTTCCCTGAACAGTTCTGTCGTTTCCATTTCAGACTTTAATGGCGAGAGATTCAGGACAATGGTAATGGTATGTTGTGAATTCCAAACGTGGAATTATGGAATTCCTCACTGTGGTAGGTTGAAGCACTGAACTCGACTCTACGAACGCCACAAGATCTGAGTTTTTTTATTTTTTATTTTATTTTTTAAATTTATTTTATTTCTCCTGGGTGATCGCTCCTTCTTCATGCCACTGTTCCCAGGATGGACTAGATGCATTTGCTACTAGTCTAACCAGTCTAAAGCAGTTAATGAATAAAAGGCTACATGTCATTTTCATGGCAGCAGAGTGGTTTAGTTGTTAGCATTGTTGTCTCACAGCTCCAGTCTGTGTGTCTGTGCAGTTTGCATGTTCTCCTTGTACTTGTGGGTTTCCTCTGTGTATTGTGGTTTCCTTTCACATTCCAAAGACATTGGCAGTGTAGGCGGATAGATGTTTCCAATTTGCCTGTAATATACAGTACAGTGGTGAGCAAAAGTATTAAGACAACACATGCCATGCATTATAGTCCTCCCTTTGCACAGAACTGGTGATGTCACTGATTAGTTCTCACTTACAGTATCTGGCCGAAGAGTTGTGCTAATGAACTGAAATGAAAGAGCAAACCTTGGCTATGTGATCTTGATCTCCAGGAAGCAATTAAGCAGCCATGTATTGAGCGAGTAACATCAGAGGACTACAGACAGATCCAGCAGGTTTTGAAGAATAAAAGATTGTTGTTTTGCAATTTAACCACATAAAATAACAAATTATTCTTTTTCATTTTTTTTTTTGCCATTGTTTTAAAAAATTTGAACGGCATGAAGACATTCAATTTCTCTTTTGTCTCAATACTTTTGGCCATCACTTTTGCGCTTGTGCCTCGCACCCTGAGTTACCACATATCCAAGACAGGCTCCCTGTGACCCCACATAAATAAAGGGCGGGTGGATGGATTTCATTTTCTCTTTTGTTTATGGTGTGTGTGTTCCATGTCTGTTAAATAACATGCAACTCATTAAAGTGTTTTCCCTATTTCTTCCAACTTACTATTGTAGCTAAACTTTCTCTTTTTACTTTATCTTGTATTTCTTTTCCATTTTTTCTAAGATTACAGAAAAGGTTTTGGTAATGTGAACATTTATAATAAAAAAAAAAAAGTCGCTGTACAATTTTTAACTGTTTGAGGAATAAATGTTACGATAACTGCATCTGGTACCTGCTCTCTCTCTCTCTCTCTCTCTCTCTCTCTCGTTGTGCCATTACTGATCACTTCCAGGTGATGAGATGACGAAAAGATGAATGAAAAAGGATGTCATTAAATGCCTACTCTTCTTGTTGTACCGAAAATCTCAAGACAAATCGTACAAATTAGGACTCATTCTTTTGTTTGCATGCCATTCTGCAAAACAGCTGGATAAATGAGTGAGTACAACATCTGGCCATCACATTTGGGACAAATTCATACAGCATGTTAATTTATCTTCTACATATATATTCGCTGTTTTCCTTCTTTTCAGTAGTTTGTAGTCTTGATGCTCGGGGATGCTTGAAATGCGAAGTGTTGGTGTTACACACTCATGTGAATAAGGGATAAAATCAAAGACTTTACTTTTGCTTTAAATTAAACACCTGGCACTGAGGCTGCTTTCTTTGCAGTTTTTCTTTTAAAAAATGTATTACATTCAACAAAACCTGCTAGTTATAGAGTTGTCCATGTCCTACGGTGTGTGTGTATATATTTTTCAGTCTCTCCCTTCCTTAAATCATTAGCCAGTTTTTAATTTCTTATGTTGTTTGTTTTGTGATCTGCTGTTTATTAGTTTATCGGCCAGATGCCCCGTGTTTAGACTGGCATTTTGGGATGACGAGGTTGGCGACACTTTAGTGACCATCATGCCCAGAAAGGACGTAGCATGTGCATTTTGTTATGTCTCGCATCCTCATACTGTCTGTGTGTAATTTGCAGTAAGTCCACACCCTTGTTGCAGCGTGTGAGGGAATTTGGCTTTGAAAAATGGCACCGTGGTTAAATGGGCTGTGAAACATAAGCTCTCCACACACATACACACACTGCCCGAGTGACTCGCTCAGTCCATCCCTCCTCTCTCTCTCTCTTTCTCTCTCTTAGTCTTTCTCTTTCTATCCCTTCAGTTATGGACAGGCCATGCAGTAAATCTTACCCGACTTATAAGCCAAATGCATGATTTTTTTTTTTTTCCTGGTCAAAATACTTTTACCAAAAAAAAAAAAGAAAACAAAATGGACTGTTTTGAGACAAAATGTATCAAGGGAAGCATTGGATTTTGTGATGTGTCTCAAAGATGACTGATTGTAATTCTCATTTTTTGATATATCGCTCCAAAAATAGAGTGGGACTGAAAGGTTGATGGATAGCTGAGCGCTTTGGATATGTGGTAAGGATTGTTGACGCATAAAGAAATGGATTAGCCCGGCTTTCGTCACAAATGATGGATAATGTGACACATTAAATAAACAAAAGAAAAAAAAAAGAAAAAGGAAAAAACAAGGCATGTTTGAGATGTGATATTTGGGCAGATGTAGACTGGGGTACACCGAGAACACTCCATTAACGCCAGGGAACCGTTCGGCAAACGCATGAACATGTCTACACAATCTGCAAGATGAGCTTTTGCCTTAATATACAAATGTCTAACTGTCTCCACGTATTAAACCCGTCGTTGGTTTTCCGTTTTTTTTGTTTTAAAGATCTTATTTTGTGGTTTATCTTTGTCTTGTGGTTTTGTGGAGGCTTAAAGAAAAAAAAGTGTACATCCTGTTTCCCGGATAGCATCGCACTTATTGGATTAATCTGAATCGATTGATTTGATTTATTTAAGACAAAAGGCTTAAACAACAACAAAAAACTCTCGTGAGGCTCGGCAAGCTCAGAGAAGATAATCCGAGACTGTTAAAGGAGTGTAGCGGTGCATTTTAGTGTATAAAAGTTTGCCAGATATTCTCTTCCTCTGTGGTTCGTAAACATTGGCTGCCAGCTGGAGTGTGTCTTGCTCAGATTTTTTAGACACACTCAATGCTTTGCTGCTATTCTGTTCGAGCGTCTTTGCTGATGTGCATGTTTGGATTATGAGGAAAAGCATCACGGTAAATAACCAGTGATGCTGAACACATTGCCTGGGCCAAGGAAAAAGGATTAGGTCATCTCCGGCTTTTGCAGAATAGGTCATGAAGGCGTTTAAGAGTTTATAGGACTATACAAAGAAATAATGCAGTAAAAAGAATGAGGGTAGGTTTGTGCAGGATATTTTTGTAAATATACTGTATAGTATTGTATTTGCAATTATAGGACGATCATCCAGGATGCACTGTTGCACATTTGGCATGTGCATTCGATTATAGGTACAGTACATCCAGCACACTATTCACACAGTACATGTAACAGCATTCAAGGTGTGTGTGTTTTCTGTGCGGGCTTTCTAACCAGCTCAGGACTGATTTGATTAATGAGCTTTCAGTGTGTAAAAGCCTGTGAAGAGGGCGAAGCATTTCGAGTGATGCAAAGTTGGCAGGAAGTTCGAGTCAGCCTCAGATGCTTTGCCCAGAGCTCATGGATTATCCGAGGCTTCAGAATCTCGAAGGTCACGTCCGCATTTCCTATTCTACATTTTCAACAAGAAATTACATTTTAGACGCAACAATGGTTTCAGAGCTTTATTATAGGTAATATAATCTCTAGATTAAAAAAAAAAAAAAGAAAAGAAAAGTTCACAAGTATTGTAGACCTCATTTCCACACTAGACTCCTTTTTTCCTCGCTCTTCCTCACTGGCTCTTTGTCAGGTTTCATGTGGATGGGTCATCATTATTAGATTTAGAAAATACTTCTTGCGTGTTAAACCATGCCACAGGAAGTGGAAAAACAGAGCTAATGAAGAGAGTAGGCGAGGGAAAACTTGCTTAATGCATTTAATGTCTTGGGAGGATCGTTATAAAACAATGAGGTCAGTACAGTACATTTAAAATATTGCTCATTTGAATGAAAGACATAATTGCAGTTTGACTACAATTCTATAACAGTAATGGTACAAAACTGGCAAAACTACCAATAGAAGATTAAACAGGGGGTCAAAATATTGGGCCAGGGGAAGCTCATAGGTTAGGGGTTTTACTACTGATAGGAAGGTTCCTGGTTCAAACCCCAGCACCAACAAGTTGCCATTGCTGGCCCTTGAGCAAGGCCCTTAATCCTCCACCGCTCAAATGTACTGTACAGAGGGGATGAACATCAACTTGGTGATATTTAATGGCTTTAAACCTTGTAGTGTCACTGGAATCATGATGAAAACGGTCTCTCCCCGTTTTGCTCTTACTGTACATGTGTGGTTAGACCAGCATTTTCCAGGACGTTGGCTGGGACGACGCGGACCTGATGAATGGCCTTCAAGAAGTCTAGATCTCACTGCATGTGATTTCTTTTTTTTTTTTTTTTCCCCCTCTGGGGCTACGGAAAGGAGGAGGTGTACAGAACTAAACCTCATGCACTGGAGGACTTAGAGTAGAGGCACGGATTCAGGAGTTTCTCAGCAATATCCCAAACGGCTTCCTTCAGAAGACATTCAATGCATTCCAAGATTTGCTTCCATTTTCTTATGTAATAAAGTGCATGTGCTCAATACATTTTGTATTAGAAATATGGACATGATTACCAAATTTTAAAGCCTAGTTACTTTTCACTCACCCTGTATAATGAGAGAAAATGTAAGTCCCTCTGGATAAGGGTGCCTGCCAAATGCTCTAAATACTGAACAGAACCATACCTAAAACCACTTGACTTTTAATCTTTGGGGTCATTTGAAGTCAGTCATCTATCGCAGAACTATTGGAGTGCTAAAGGAGAAAAATCAGCTTTGCATGTACCATCAGTTCAGATGCATTAGGACATTTTCAACACTGTTATGTTCAGTGGATATACAAGTGTTGCAAAGTCTGCGTTTTAAAGTCTTTGCTTTCGTTTATATTTTTAAATATACATATATTTTCTGAGTCACCCTGGGTCTGTACCATTCTGTATCTCTCCATAGTTTGCCTGATGTTTGTTCGAACGTGGTTTTCTTCGAAATAATGTCTCTGATCAAGGGAAGAATTTGGCACAAGACTGCAACAGCTCTCGTCTTCTCTAAAGCGGTTCTGCATAGGAACTCTTACTCTTTCATATGGAAATACCATCGCAGTGATTCCTTTACCTCTCACCCTTCTTTTTCTCTCCTCCCATCTCTTCTGCTTCTTTCCCATTCTGCTGCTACCTCAGGATGTTCTTTCCTGTAGCATGAGATTTAAATAATGTGGCCTTTGAGACTACACTTAATGCATCTCTTTGATAGTGGTACTTCGTAAATAGACTCTGTCTGGTGAAAGCCAAAGCTCTCTTGAGAGGATAACAGATTGCAGAGACGAGACAAAGATATCATCGGGAAGAGCGGTTTGAGGGCTTTTGAAGATGTACAGTATTAGAAAGCACAAGACGAAAGCAGCTTCAGCGGGTGCAGAATCAAAGATGAAGTGGGTGGTATAATTGGTACAGATTGTGAGTGCTGGCGTAGGACAACCATCACCGGGCTTAAGAGGGGCAGCAGCATATGGCTTCTTAGTATGGGCTTGGCACTCCTTTAAGACTGCAGACTCCCCATGGCATTCCCTAAAGATATGCAATCGTGAAGGTTACAACAAGAACCACAGGGCTGGCGCTGCTACCGAGGCCCTTACTGCGCACCAGACGGATACTCGGGGTTAAGAGGCAACCCGAGATTAAGAGGTGCACGGCTTCAAACTGGGAGAATGGAGGAGTGGGTGTGGAAGACATTTTAAAACATCTATTGTTTAGAAGAGCATTAGTTGAAAATAATATTGTTTCAGTTTAAAATAACACCTACTTGACCAGAGCTTCATCTGTACACAACAGAATCTGATGGACCGTCTTTCTTTGTTTGTTTAAAAAAGGAATCCTCAGGGATTTCCCAAGCGCTTTCTGCCATCATTATGGTTTTCTCTGACATTGCGATACTGACATGGATATTTTCCTCGACTCTAACTGACAGAATGGTAATTTTTTCTGTCCATGAAACAGAGAACTCACTTGGCAGAACCGCAGGATGACGTCCACGGGCTGTTTTGGATCACCCAGAACTTTCCTAAGGCAATGTAGAGGAACCTGGAGAGTGCCAGATTTCTTATATGTCAACAGTACATCTTCATCAATGCTGAATCCCAATGGGTTAGCTGGAAAGCTTGGTGTCTCCAGAGGATTGTAAGGATTTTCAAAATGCACATGTGTACGTTTTTCACAATAAAGCTTTCAGTGTTGAAAGTCTCAAGTATGGACTGGGATAAACCAATAACATCTTTTTCCCCAGACTAATGATTTTTTTTTCTTCTCTTGACTACAGGTGCTTATCTTACTTAATATTACCCAGCAGCAGAGGTGAGTAGTAACGAGTTACATTTATTTAAGTAACTTAAATTTATTTATTTTTTTTTTACATACGAGTATCAAGTTTTACCGCACTATCCCTTTTTTACTTTTACTTGAGTAGATTTGTGAAGAAGAAACGCTACTCTTACTCCGCTAAATTTGGCTCCACTCGACTCGTTACGTTTCCAACCATTTATTCGACACGTTAGATATTCCTTATGTTTGCCAGAGAAATGCAGCCTGTGGATCTACCATGTGACTGTAGCAACAATCACATGACTCCGTTTGACCAATCAGCTAATGTTATTTTATTTCTGCTGAGTCATTCTCAGGACAACTGAATATACAGTATATCTTACACAGGAAATAGTTACACTGTTCAGACACACACATGTTACCTAGAGTTTGGATTTATTTCAAAAGCTTTATATTGTGAAAAAGTGAGATATTAGGAAATTTGTGTTTCTTATTCCTTAAGTTGCTATTTTGTAAAGATATTTAGTTTTATTCATTTATTTTATCAATTGGAATTTTTTATCAGTTTGTCTGACTGCTTAGATAATTTTATTTAAAATAATCAGACATTATGATGAATCAGTTACTCAGGACTTGAGAATCTTTTCACCGAATACTTTTTTACTCTTACTTGAGTAGTATTTTGGATGACGACTAATTTTTACTTCTACTTGAGTAATATTATTTTGAAGTACAGCTACTCTTACTTGAGTAAATTTTTTGGCTACTCTACCCACCTCTACATTGGATGAACACTGATTATAATCACCATTGAGCACCCATGTTAGGAGCAACCATGTTTTTGATGTTAGGGTGACTTTAATAAAAATTCTGGTGAGATCATTTTGAATCAATGGCCCCAAATACAACCTTACCAAAGTAATGAAATTTTAACCTTTATTTAGAGCATTCATGCTAATTAGCATCCAATCGCATAACGCCCGACGAGATCCAGAGTCCCTTAAGTTTCTAACAGGGTTTAGAATTCTGATCAGAGATCAAATTACTGCGACGCAAAATAGTGTTTGTGGCGCTCGTTATGTACACACACTTAGGAGCATCAACAGTATTTTGCCTTGTAGTTCAGCGGTTAGCTTGCGGTGCTCCAATTGCAGCAAATTGACTTTGTATCCCACACAGACTGTTGTTTGGAAGACGCTTTAATGAAACATTGTGTTTGGGGCATTTGTTCAATTATCCCATCATCATGTAGTCAAAGTTATCCCCAAGTAATTCTTACTTTCAGCAGCATCCCAAAACGAACGCTCTCCTAACATCTGTAATGTTTCCAAATTAACATCACCACAACATTTGGACAACCAAAAATTCCTTTGGGAAATCTGGGATGTTCTATAACCAGTTGTTCGTTCAGTATACGTATTTCCTTAGCTAGATTAGTTGCTTTGGCTTGAATAGGGGTGCAATAGAGAGGAGCGAGTTTGGTGTAAGCTGGAAGGTTGGTTTCACTGCTTTCCACTCTTGCACTCTTCTAAAAAATAGTGTTTGTTTAAGCACCAATGTTGTGTATTCGTCTTAGTAGTATCTTAAGAGGATGCTCTAGTTCATTCTCTTGAGATTTTTTCAGAGATCAGGTTGAAGCCTTTTTTTTTATTGTGGTATGAAGTATAGTCTAATCTGTCTAGTCTGTTCACCAACAAAACAACAGGATTCAATGATCAGAAGAAATACGAAGCATTTGTAATATATTTTTCACATTGTGGTGTCCTTTTAAAGCAATGCATTAAACTTCTTGTCACTTGGGTGGTCTCCATAATATTAGGAACATAACTGCAAATGGACTACATTAAAGTAGATAACTGGACAATACTGGGTGATCAGATTCCATTTAATAATGGCAGAAAAAATGAGATGATCAGTTTTCATACAGTAGGATCTCATACCTACAGTACTCTTTAATAATTAATAGTATGGATGCACGGGGCCTGGATCCTATCCCATGAGGCATGGTACAGCATGGACAGGGTGCTTAATCCATTGCAGGGCATGCACGCCTACATATATACACTCTCACTATGGGGAATTTGGGCACGGCAGATAGTCTAATCAGCATGCCTTTGGACTGTGGGAATAAACCCACCAAGCACGGGGATACAAATTTCATGCACACAGACCTGATGTGAGAATCGAACACGGATCCCAGAGGTGCATGGCAACAGTGCTAACCACTTCTCCACCAAGCAAGGCAACATTGCTAACTACTATTCCTCCCTAATTATTATTAAATCAGTTTCCCAATTCACAGTCTAACATGCAACGCACTGCGACTGGTCACTTCCATTGCTGTTCCTTAGCATTAAATATCCTTAATGGTTTTAGTTTGCTATAACGCTTCATCTTCCTTGCCATTTCCTCCACCCAAAACATATCGCTCCCAAGCACTATTCAGGATGACGTCGACACGAACGCAGCAGCAGCATTTTGTCTTCAGAGATTCCTTCGAAGACCGCAGAGAGTCTGTGGTTTTATTACAAGCACTCGAAAGCCTTCACTGTCTCTTCTGCCTCCTCCTCCATTTTGTGTCCACAACCCAGCTCTCTCTCTCTCTCTCTCTCTCTCACCGCAGGGTGCAACAGGACCACAAGAAGCAAGGCCGCTAAAGCTCGGAGCATACGACTTCTAATCCAGCACCCGCAAAGTGTTCCAGTTTATCACATATCAAAGGGCACGCAAAATTAGGCTTCAATGTGCAGTCGAATAAAGGTCTGTGCAAATGTGCCACTCGAGCCAAGGAATCAGCCGACATGGCCAGCCCAAACGCAGTTTTAACAGGAAGACGTCAGCTTCGAGTAAAATTCTAACGCCGTACACGAGCAGACGCATATAGAACATTTGACTTCACTTATAGACACATGTTCTGGGTTAAAATTTAATCCGGACTCTTCCCGTCAGCTAGTGAATATGACTGGAGGCATCTTGCAAAGAGAGCTACTGCATGCTGACTCTAACAAGACTGATTAGAACAGGGGGATGAGGCTCCCCAAATCACCCCCACCCACCCAGCGTGCCACATCTGGCCTGTCTGCCCAGTGGTAAGTACGATAGCCTGGGGCCAATCTGTCATTAGTGCCAAAGATGCTGCCAGTAAACACTTACAGATGTGTTTCACATTGTGCATGCTGTGAAAGCGAACATGTTCATCATTTGTGTTATTTATTCATTTATTTAGGAATTGGGAAAGTGAAATAAAACAGAAAGAAATTATGAACAGCGGTGGGGTGTATGTTTGTGTTGCCGCATGTTCCGGGTAATGACTCCCCCCCCCCCCCCAAAATGAGTCACTGTAAACAGAGATTTCTGGGAATGTATGTGTGATTTGGATTGTGCTTGTTTGCTCTGTAACTTCTCATTGATCTTTTACTGTACCGATTCTGAAATATCATTCTACATAAGCACTTACACACCCAAGCATCTAGATCAATCAGTTGTTCTTTTACCTTTTCCATATTTACTGCACCTTGTAGACATAAAATCTTCTAGATAATTTGATAGGTAGCAGACGATGAACTAATTCTTATGGAGGCCGTCATTTGAGACGTACAGACTCGCCATAACCCGGGGGTCCTCTATCAAATTACATCAATCATTCATAACATTACCACATGATTATACATTATTTACCAGTAAACTGGTGACAGGATCATGGGAACCCAATGCTTACCCAATGCCTCAAGGGCCACACCAGCCCGTCTGGTGTGATCCCACAGAAAAGCCGATGCAGCACAAATATTTTTATATCTATTTTTTTGCCATATATGTATTTACATTTTGTTACTTTGACACAATTTTATTTTAAGGCACAGAAGGAACAGAATAACAGATTTGCCTCACAATGTACAGTTCAAATGACTTGATGAATATTCCAAGCATTTTAATATCTGTATTAATTTTTTTTACGCGTCTCTAACTGTTATCTTTTATATCAAACCGACGCTCCTTCAAACAAGCCCTAAACATACACACTAAACCTTGTCCTGCTCCATCAGCATGGACACTACACCCCTTTCTTTTTTCAGAAGGTTCACGGTCGCTGTTCACACACTCAGCTGAAGGCTGTCAGCAGGCCTCCGGATGGCCCATGTGAGGACAGCATCGTCTGACAAATGGCTCTTAGAGGGTCTCGTTTCTCCAGCATACTGGTGTGGAGTCCAGCTCTAGAGCCGTTTAAGGCTGATTGATGAACAAGCGGTAGGCGCAAAAGCCTGGACAAAGGTTTATTTAGGAAAGACAAACAGTGCACTTTGAACACTCGGTCGTTAGCATGTCGTGTGGTGAAGTCAAGACAAAAAAAGATGTATTCGCGCATAAAGGAGAAGGCTTTTTGATCAATATATTTCAAAAATAAAATACACTTCATAAATAGGACATGGCCTGAGTAGTGCTATTCTTGGGACTTATGACTAATAATGCAAGCACTAGATATCTTTCAAAAACCGCACTGGTGGTCTCTACTAAATCATGGCAGGTCGATAAATTACACACTTTTTTCGTTTGCAAAACTGGGATACTGCAGTCTGGATGTGAACCCAGGAAAATATTTCAGTATATCAGACCAGAAAATACTGTAGGAAAACCTCATTTAGTTTATTAAGCAGGAACTTGGACGCTGTAGTACAGCAACTGCTGTAGGCAATCACATGGATTCATGTTAATGGTTTACCTGAAATGCCAGTTCCTCAGTAAATGAAATACCTATTTTCTTTTTATTTATTTATTTTATTTAATTGCCTTGTCTGGTCATATTAGTGAAGTGATTACATGCTTTTTTTTTTTTTTTTATATAAAAAAAAAAAAATAATAATAATAAAACAGAATAGGTTAATGGTTAGCGCCATTGCACTTCACCTCCAGGGTTTGGGGTTTGAATCCCGTCTGTCTCCAGACGAGAATGTGTGAATTGGCATGTTATATTTGTGGTTGGTGAGTTTCCTCCAAGTACTCCGGTTTCCTCCCAAGACTTCCAGATGAGGCTGATTAATGTTTCAAAATTGCCCATAGTGTGTGTGTGTGTGTGTGTGTGTGTGTGTGTGTGTGTGTGCCCTGATAAAGGTTTCAGGCCCCCATGATCCTCTACACAGGATAAACTCTACAGATGATGAACGGATGCATGAAAACCTGTCCATCATTTATTCATTTCCAGATTACACTTGACTCAGTTTGTCAGCAATTCCTGCTTTACATCTTACCAGTTTATGTTCGTAATCCAAATTAGGTGAACTTTAACAGTCTCGACTTTGTACCAGATTCCTTTCTTAACATAGTTCTTTTACATTCTAAGTGTGCGTGTGTGTGTGTGTGTGTGTGTGTGTGTGTGTGTGTGTGTGTGTGTGTGTGTGTGTGTGTGTGTGTGTGTGTGTGTGTGAGAGAAAGAGAAACAGAGATGATCTACACTGGAAGTCTTGTTTCTCATGAAATATATGATTGTGGTTTGGGCTTGAGCTGCATTTAAGGGCCTAGACCAGGCAGAGGGGGGACTCCACATGAAGGGCCTCTTAAATTGCATGTTAAAAGAAACAAATAAGACAAAACCTCAATATCCAGGCCACGATGTTTTTTTTTTTTTTATAGCCCCATTCCACTGTGAAAGAAAATGGAATCTCTTTAATGGGGTAAACACCCTTTGAAATCAACAGCTGTCTGGTGTTAAAGCAGGGATATAAATGTATAACTACAAGCTACAGGACTGTCCCTTACTCACACTCACTCTCTCTCTCTCTCTCTCTCTCTCTCTCTCTCTCTCCGTCTCTCTCTGTCTCTCCACATCACCCGCTTACAGTACATTTAACAAACACCATCAATTACATCAACAAAGCGGACCTACATTAAGGACATCCACGTTGCAGCAATTAATGTTGCATGAAGCTTCTTGAGGCAGTAAGATGAATGCTCATTCTTTGCTTGTTTAGCTCGGTATGATGTGGTGGTGGTAGATTTCCATGACGCAGTCTCTTCTCGCTGTTACAACATGGCCAGTCTGCTTGTTGCTGCCAAAATGTCTCCGGTCCTCCCCCACTATTCTGCAATTAACCAATTACCACGAATTAACCTTCTTCAACTAAAAAGAAATCACTTTTCAAAGGTTCTGCTTCCTTCCAACTAACTCTCTCCGACAGTCTATACGGTCTAGTTTTTCTACCCGTGCCATAATATGAGCTCATTCAGAGGAAGGAGGGTTTGAGCTAATCGTTGCACTTCGTTTCTTTTCAGATGGATGGCTTGGTGGTGTATGGCGAGCCAGCGCATGCTTGGTTGGCATGTGTGGCAGAACTGAGGCATGGCACGAGATCATGATTGGAATATATGGCTCAGGCTGGGCAGGAGAGTAGCTCATCAGGCTATTGTAAATGTTTACCCAACGTGCAGTTTCCATTTCGTGGGATGCCACGGCTTCACCTTAATTCTTCACAGCTCATTGCATTCTGGACAGACGGCAAAAGCGAATGCCCGGTGGCGAAGTAAGATTTCACACCTGACAACAGTCTCTATGAGCTAATATTTCTTTTTTTTTGGCTCCAGCCTATCCTGAGAACACTGAGCATGAGGTGAGAACATACCCTGGAAATGATCTTAGTTTATTGCAAATGAATGTGCATACATACATTTTAGCCGTGCAAATTCACCTCTGCAGTGGAAGGAAACTAGACAACCCGGAAGGAGGCAACATGAAAGGAGAAGATGCAAAACTCACAACAGACGTTATCCCAAGTTCAGGATCGAACCACACCAGATTAAACCTTAACGCTCCTTTTAAGCTTTGATCCATTTCTTCTGTATGTTTGTCAAACACCCATCAAGGCATTTCTGTCGACTCAGCGTGATCTCAGAGCAAGCGAACGCTATGACGGGTTGGACTGTCTATCATCTAGTTTGGATCCCAAGTCTTCCAAGCAAAACAGGCCTAGGTCTAGGAGGGAGGGATATCCTACAATGCGTACCTGTCTCAACTCTCAGTCAGAGCAACGCCAACCAGTTGCTGAGTTGCGGAATGTGGAAGGCAGATGATAGAACCTTTTGACTGGAAATGAGCAACAGTTGAAAGATATGCTGTGGCTTCCCAGTGTTTTAGACGTTAGCCTTTACCCAACCCAGCTGAAAGTTGGTAATATCTGGATATGTGGATATAGTGGAATAATAAGCTGGAAGTGAGCACTGTCAGGGAGGGAATAGGGCAGAAAGATATTCTAAAAATGACCTGAAAATCATTCAGTGGTCTTCTTCTTCTTCTTCCGCATGGATTTTGAAGAGTTGGAATTTCTACACACAAAAAAAAAAAAACCAAATGACACAGTAGCACACATAGATGTGCTTAAATTAAAGAGAACTCTCTCTATTTCAGCCCTGTTAGAAGTCTTTAACCGTGCTCACTCGGCCCATGTTTGCTAGCTAGCGAGGTTTGTCTACAATCGCAACAATTTGCAGATGGAAGGATGAGCTCCATTTACCCGGCTTCAGAAGTGGATCACTGATTCATGTGCGAAACCTCAAAGCCGCCGAGAACCAGATGCACAGTTTGGTCATTTGTTTGTGTCAGTGTTCGCATCTGTTTTGCGTGTTTGTATTTGAAGTTCGACCGAGGACTGCAGTGTTGCAAAGCACACATTAACTTGCAGAGTGTGTGATCACCTTTCCATTGGGTTTTAAAGGCATCATGTCGAAAAGCAGTCAAGGTTAGGACGTATTTCTATGTGAAAAGCACCACACGCACCACCGATGTTTTGTCGGTCTGTAGAAGTGTGTACAGTATGTACTGTATGTGAATTGCTCACACACTGAGCTCCATCCTGGTTGACAGCTCCTGTTTTTCGCGTGCAGGTTGAATTCCAGAGGTTGGAATTTTGGCAGAGGTATCGCCATTTCGGTCCGGGTGGCCCTCAATGTCTGAGAAAAAAAAACAACCCTCATAAAATGGTCTCTGCAGACATCCTCAGAGTGGTGCCCTCTGTTACACACACAAAAAAAACCCCCAAAAACTTGTGTGGGCTAAAATGTTACTTCCCATTTTTCTCAGCAGGCAGCTATGATTTAACTGCCTCCTTCCCTAAAACATTAAACGTAAGTATGCCCTGGGTATCTGGTCCCTCTTTCGGTAATAACTGAACCTCCCAATTTACTGGAACCAGATAATCATGTTTCCTCATTCATTCAGTTATTTTTAAAGTTGGTTATCCAGGTGTTCATATCATTCAATTTACGGAAAGAAAAAAAAAAAAAAATAGACGACTAATCAGCAAGCTTCACGGTAACAAAGAAAACCTCTTTCTGATGACATGATGGGGGGGGAAAAAGAAACTTAATAAGAAGTAGAATGAAGGAGGGAACCAGGATAGTGGGATAATAAATATTTACCATGCTGCGACCCAAGCAAGATAAAGACTTGTATATAAACTGTTTTTTTTTTTTTTTTTTTTTTACAGGGAATGCAAATTTTTCACATGGGACCATCCCCAGCACTAGGAAGTGATTCAGAAGTAGAGCATCGGGGTGAAAGCAGGAGGTCCGGAGTGGCCCTGACACCATATCAGGCAACGAGAGCATTTACAGCTTGAGAAAGGGAGGATAGATTTATTATGAGCATGGTGTGCTCTTCTCTAACAAGAGTTGTTAATCATTTTCGTAAAAATCAGCAAAACAACAAATATCTGAGTTTGAAATATCCAGCGCCCAACCACAATGAGCTTGCTGCATTCAGACTGCACTGTGTCATCCCACATCGTACTATGGTTGCAGATGTTGTTCAATGATGACGTCAGTGGACATACTTGTAGCGTTGCAACGCATGACCACTTATTTAGCAGACAACCATGAGTTTAATAAAATCCAGAAAAATAGTCAATGCTGTCATTTTTAACAAAGCAACTACAGTAGAATGTATTTCGGGGTATTTTTTCATTCAAAATTTATTAAGTCCTTAGCAGGCTATTAGATTCATAAACGATCCAAAATCCATGGAAAAATATTACCGGCTAATCATTCTAAAATTTTCTTTTTCTTTTTTATTATTTTTATAAACCCTCTTTATTTTCATCTTCTGAACTCTATGAAGTCAATTAAAATCTGCAAGCCCATTCTTCCTTTCCATTATACTCAGGAAGCCACTGTTGTTTTCCATTCCAGCCAGGTGGTAATGATTTAGGCTTACTATTTTCAACTTATTACTTTGTATAAGACTGACGAGGAGGACCATATTGTTGGTAATATTTATTGGATGAAAAGGTTCCTACCATCTGACATGCTGCATCTTACCCAAAATAATTGGATCAGAAAAGCAGTTCTAGACTCATATCTTAACTTACATCAGTGAATATGGCTTATTATTATTATTTTTTCCAAATGCTTTGCTTGATAGTTTCAAAAGTTTAATCTTTAGATTCCTTTTTTTTTTTTTTTTTACTGGACAGGACTAACATTACAGAGTTTTGTGATTTCAGGATTGCACTCAAAGCTTTCGTAACTGCTCCTGCTTTCTGCTTCTCCCATAAGTACCTGTTACTTAATTTCAACCCCCCACCGCCCCCCAAGGGTTTTTTAAAGCAAGAAAAGCATGAATTTCCTCTTGAGCATGCTGGTTCCCATAACAATAACCAAAAACACCTGCATTATATAACATTTTTCTCAAAGTAAAAAAGCTGTTTTAGTACAAACCTGTTTGGAAAAGGAAAACATCATTGAGCCATCAAGTCAGATCTGAATTATTTAAAATAGAGAGAGAGAGAGAGAGAATTGCCAAAAACTTTTATTTACAGTTATTTGATGTTACATCACCTGAAATAAATAAATAAATAAGTAAATAACTGTAATAAATAATTTTTAAAAGTTTTTAAAACAAGGTGTGGGTAAAACAGAGTTCGTTCTCGATCAAAGTGCACAGTGCTCCGTTAAAACACCAAATTTTCTCAAAGGTAGTCAGATTTTCTGTTTTCTTGTAAAACAGAAAATCGATTAAAACCCTTGATTTTATTAGTGCAATTGTTGTTGCTACCACACTATAATTTCCTTTTTGTTCGATTTTGTTCCTTCGGCTTAAGTAGATTCCCATTTTGCTTGACTTACATCCCAGAATGTAGTTCAGTAGCTGACTTTTTTCTTTTGTTTTCTGAGTATATTTTATGCCGAGGATGAAGGACTGTAGTGTAAAACATTCATTAAAACCAATAAATAGAGCTTTCAAAACAACAAAAAGTGGTTCAAGTCTGGAGCACTCTGCAAAGGCATGAAAGATGGTCTCTTTCTGTGCACAAAAAGGACATTTTTGACTTATATTGGGATTAATACATGAGGTAAAAGCATTGACCGCTAAAATACCATGTAAAATTCTCCACTGTAAGTCTCCAGATCTTTTAGCTAATGGTGGCTTGTACAGTGATCTCCACCGTGGCTGTTCTTCCTCATTTAATCTGAGTACCGAACGCCAAGGTGTATCAACTCTCCCATTTAAAAACTTTTTATTAAAAACTTTAACACAAGCTTTAAAAAGGTTTTTCCCCGACACATTGTAAAAGTCCATGTCTTGGAGGTTTGTACTGTTTAAAAAATGACCCGTGTGTTCTCCTAGGTCTGGAGAGAGTGTGAGGTCGGGGAAAGGGTCTCCTTCATCCGGTTCCTCCTTTCCCTCACAGTACTCTCTCAGCATGTCTCTCTCTTCCTGTGAGAGAAGATTTTTCCATTTCTCAAGATGTTGTGCTAGAATCCTCCTTGACTTCACGCCAATCGTTTCCACCACTTTTTCATTACTTTGAAAGTTTGCACCTACTAGGTCCACTAGTTGTCCTAAGTTGGTTATTCCAGCATGGATCAAAGCATCAGAAAAGGAGTTATTTGCGATGTCCAGGCGTGCTCCATGGACTAGGGGTTCTTTTAAAAGCCAGTAAACAGAGCATGTGTTTGGAGGTCTTTGTATTTTAAAAAAGTTCCAAGTTTTAAAAAGGTTGCGATAAAAAAATGGCATTTTCGATAACTTCAGTCTCTTTGGCTCTGTCAGGAAAAGTGTTTTGTCCATTTTTAGGTTTTCCAGCTTCCTTAAGATTGCTCCAGTTGCTGCACTCCAGCTAAAACACGATGAGCTTCCCAGGAATTTCCGTAAAAACTCTAAACGAAAGGCAGCGATTCTGCTCTGAACATGGATTAAGCCTTGCCCCCCTTCATCTCTGGGCAAATATAGTAAGCTTTTTGGCAGCCAATGGAGTTTGTCCCAGAAGAAGTCAACCAGAATCGACTGAATATTTGCTATAATCTCCACCGGAGGGTCCACACATGCCACTTTGTGCCACAATGAAGAGGCTACAAGATTGTTTATGATGAGAATCCGTCCTCTGTAAGACATTTTTGGAGTCAGCCATTTCCATTTGTCCAGTCGACCTTTCATTTTTTCAATCACCCCTTCCCAGTTCTTTAGTGTGAACGAGTCGTCACCTAGGTAGACTCCTAGGTATTTGATTCCCCCTTTTGTCCAAAAGAGTCTTTCTGGCAGTGTGGGTGCATTTTCAGACCAGTTTCCGATAAGTTGTGCTTCACTCTTTGCCCAGTTTATTTTTGCTGATGAAATATTTTCAAAATCCCGTAATACCTTAATTGTTGTATCCAAGTCTTTTTGCTTGTTAAGCAATACAATGATGTCATCTGCATAAGCAGACAAACAAAGAGTTTCTCTTCTGTCGGGAATCCTAATTCCATTAAGTTCAATTCGTAGTTTATGAAGCAAAGGTTCTATTGCTATTGCATACAGCATTCCCGACAGAGAGCATCCTTGTCTGACCCCTCTGTTTATTTTAAAAGGAGAGCTCAAGCCACCATTAACTTTCAGCACACTCTCAATGCCATTGTATAAAACTTTTATTTTCTTAATAAAATCAGGACTAAAACCAAACGCTTCAAGAGTTTTCCATAAGTAACTGTGTTCTACTCGATCAAAGGCTTTTTCCTGATCTAGAGAAATCAGGCCTATATTCAGTCCATATAGTTTGCTAAGATGAAAAACGTCTCGTATTAATGAGATGTTATCAAATATGGATCTACCCGGAATGCAGTACGTCTGGTCAATGTGTATAATTTCCTCCAAAACATTTTTTAACCTTGTTGCAAGGACTTTTGATATTAATTTAATGTCGGCACATAGCAACGACACCGGTCTCCAATTCGTAATGTCCGTTAAATCTCCCTTCTTGGGTAAGAGGGTGAGTGCTGCCCTTCTGCAGCTTAGTGGAAGTAACCCCTCATTCAGACTTATGTTTAGGACTTCTAACAAGTCCTCCCCCAAGATCTGCCAGAAAGACGTGTAAAACTCCACTGGCAGTCCATCTATACCTGGGGCTTTCCCATTACTCATGCTCTGTAGAGCCTTGTAGAGTTCCTCTAAAGTTAGCGGCCCTTCGAGTTCAGCGTTTTGAGAAACCTGAGGCAGGTTCTCCAAGAAAACCTTTTCAATCTTATTGCAGGCTTTATATTCTGAAGAGTAAAGCTTTTCATAAAACCGTGCAGCTCTCTTGCGAATATTAATGTCGTCTGTTAAAATATCTCCATTTTCAGATCGCAAATTGTGTATAAAACGGCTTTGCCCCTTTTTCTTTTCTAAATTAAAAAAGTATTTAGAAGGAGCGTCCATCTGGTTGGCATCTTGAAAGCGGGCTCTCACAAGAGCACCTTGCACCTTAGGTTCCAGGAGATCTGAGAGCCTCTGTCTCTTTTGTTTGAGGACCTGAATCAGGGTAGCATCAGAAGTTGGTGACTGGAGATCTGTGATTTCTCTTTGTAACCGATATTTTGATTGGTTTAAAATTTTCGTGACATTGAGAGTGTGCTGTTGACACAGCTGCTTAATTTGGATTTTACCAAAATCCCACCATTGCTGTATTGTTTTAAAATCAGACTTCTCTTTTTTAAAATTGTTCCAAAAAAACATAAAATTGTCTCTAAAAGCTCGGTTTTCTAATAATGTTGTATTAAAAACCCAATATGCGCTTTTTGGTTTGTTATTGTTAAATTTAGCCTTACATAAAATCAGGCTGTGATCAGAGAGACTGACTGGGATGATGTGACAACTCTTAATAATGCTAAGCTGGTGTTTAAAACCATAAAACCTGTCTAGCCGTGCGAGGGAGATGGTGTTATTACTAACATGAGTCCAAGTGTATTGTTTGTCAGACTCATGGAGAAATCTCCATATATCGCACAGCTGATGTTTTTCTAAAATTTCTAAAAGTCGTCTACGGGAGGGCAAATGAGGTTCTCTGTGATTCCGGTCCATGTCTGTGGTGGTGCAGTTAAAATCTCCCCCCACCAATAAAAAATCATCAGAGTTACAGGTTTCTAAAACCTTGCACAACTTGTCTAAAAAAGTCAGTCTCTCTGCAGGTAGATTTGGCGCATATACACATATAAAAACGAAGGCATACTTTTCGAAATGTGCTCTGACTTTCAATAATCTGCCTTTAATAATTTCTTCCACTGTGTATGATGTTGGGGTAAAATTTTTAGAGAGAAGAACTGCCACCCCTCCGCTAGTGGAGGAGAGATGACTTAAAACAGGTGTTCCGTTCCACTCGTATCCCCAATCTGTCGCATTTCTGTTGTCACTGTGCGTCTCTTGTAGTAGAAGTACATCTGTTTTTTTTTGTTTTAACATATCGAAAAGTATTGCTCTCTTTTTGCTATCTCTTGCACCATTGATGTTTAGGGAGGCAGCACAAATCTCTCCCATAATTAGGCAAAAGATAAAACACAACAAAACAACAACAGTTAATCGAAACAGAAAACGTCTACGGCAGATCATAATCCTCATTATTTAACACAGAGTTCAGCATGGTCACGATTTTTCTTGCCCTGTAGACTTCTGGTTTTTCTATATCACTCATCGATTGCCTTAGTGCCTCCAATAATCTTTTGGCATCAGTGAAATAGTCCAATATATTAACATTTCTCCAGCTTCTCGTTGTTTTCAAAAAAAAAAATCAGTTCCTCCGTGTTGTATTCCTTTCCTTTCCAGCCTGCCAACCGTTTTTTTTGCCATTCTCTCCCTGTCTGAGGATTCAAGGTCACTTTCCATTTCAATTTCGCTTTCTGATTTCTCCACCTTTTTTGCTTGTTTTTTTGCTGAATGTTTATTATCCTTTTTCCTTTTTGCTGGCATTTTAAACAAAGCTTGTTCAGTTTCCATCACTACATTTTCACTGCCGCCGTCCATCAGTGAGTCTATGTCACTCAGGACACTTTCTTGTGTGTTGGACACTGTGTCGATGGTATCAGTCTCTACGCTTGTGGTGTGTTGGTCGGGTTGGGACTGTGACGTGGTGACAGGAGGAATCACTGTACTCACCAGTTCGCTGTGTGTCTCTTGTTGAGGTGTAGACGTGTTCACTCCAGTCTTACCACTCTCAGTGCAGGAGGTGTTGTCGGTAGGAGGTGTGTTGGCCTCCTCGGTGTCTTTCCCAGCTGTGGTGTTCTCGCTGGTTGTCTCCTCAGGTCTCGCCTTTTCCTGGCCTGCTCGTGCTGCTCCACCGCCTTCTCCGTTCTCCCTCGCCGACTCACACGGACAAGCACGCACCATGTGTCCCGTCTTCCCACAACCGAAACATCTCAGTGACTCGGTGGAAACGTACATCACATAATCAAATCCGTCTATTTTGAACGTTAACGTGCACTGTAGCTCCGTGGTGTTATTGTTTAATATCATATAAGTGAATCGTCTAAAGGACACTACATGTTTTAGCAGGTCGGATTTGCTGCCGATGGAGATTTTTTTGATCGGGGACACTAGTTTTCCATGACGAGAGAGTTCTCTCGCCAGGGTTTCATCTTTGATGAAGGGGGGGACATTAGACAGGGTCACCTTCTTGGATGGAGTTGACAGGGGAAGTACACTGTAGTGGGACCCTGCGATGTCTATCCCGTTTACCACTAGCTCTGTCGCTTTTTCCACTGTGCTTAAGAAAAGCACCACCGCGCTGTTCATCCTGGACGCGGCTAGGACGTGCTCATGCCCGACCACTTCCCCCGCGGCCAGACTGCAGTCCTCCACACTCGCGCCGCACACGAGTCTAATCCCGTGCCGGCGGGTTAAGGTGTCAAAACGTTTGGAGCTCGCGGACGCCTTGCTCTCCAGCAAACACGCTGGAGCTGACGCTCCACGCCGAAACCTCCGACTCACAGAGGTTTGGTGAGCTCCCTGCGCGATGTTAAATTAATAGATAAAGTTCTCTTTCTTGTTTTAGAAAACAAAGAAAAAGAAAATTATAATAAATAAACGCTTGAGATAGAACGCCGAACCGCCGTTCGCACTCACGCTCAAACGCGCTCCGCCCACTCACTCCCAGCATGCACTCAGAGAGAGAGAGAGAGAGAGAGAAAACAGCAACAAACAACTTTATTCAACTCAGGTGGTTCTAGGATTTGCTGTTTTTAAGATTTTAATCATCACCAGTCATCACCAAGAAATGGTACTAGGCACAGTACCTTTTACAGTACATCTCATGGTCATGTTTTATGGTGTGCCACTTTAAGTTACGTGACCTGCAAGCTCTCAGCCAAAACGACTTAATTTTTTATTTTTTGCTTTTTAATACCAGTCACACAGCTTTGAAAAAAGCCTATTAACTGATGTCTAGATTGTGCTGCGCTGTATATAGAGATATGTACATTCACATTTCACATATCAAATGATTTTTTACCAATTTCTAATGTTCTTTGTTTTTTGTGGTTAAAACCCAACAAGTATTATTTTAAGTGTTCTGCTGACCTACAATAACTTAATTTTAAACCTAATTTTACACTAACTAAGACGTTTTTGCACTGCAGCATTTGTTTAAAAAAAATAAAAATAAATTATGGTCCCTAAAACATACAGTAATGCTACATAATGCATTAAGTAAAAATGGCTGCTCCTTGTAAAACTATAACTTCGACTTCTTAAAATTTATGAGCAAAAATTAATTTAACTGCACATCTTAATGAGGGAAACCACATCAACAGTAAAATCCAGGACTGTGTTCACTGACCTGCCAAAGTACACCACAGCACGCCCAAGAGTGAGTCTCTTATTCCTCTCTTTCCAGCCAGTCAGAAGCTTGAGCTGTTAAACAATAGTGATCCACAGGATGGTTAAGACTTTGTAGCAAATGTCAGTCATTTAAAAAAAAAAAGGAGGACAACACAGCATATTTAAAGGATATGCTTCATATTTTCCCCAGCACTTTCACAACATCTGTAACTAACAGAGACAGAAATCTGACCACAAAATTAAACAACCCTCAGTGAAGTACTGCGGTATTTCATAAGTATTCGCCACTTGATCTTTTTCATATTTTGTACAATAACTACCTGGAATAAAAATGAACTTGGAATTATGTTGGTTATTTCATTAAATAATTAATTTCTTACCAGCTCAGGATGTCTTCACTGATTATGGAGTCATGGTTGTGCCATTTATTTATTTATTTATTTATTTATTTGTTTGTTTGTTTGTTTGTTTGTTTATTTATTTACACTCTATGGAATGTTAAAAAAAAAAAAAAAAGGGATGATTTTTAAGAACCTAACTTTAATTCTTACATTTCCACAGCTTGCCTGAGTGTATTAGTTTATTAGTCTTTATATACATTAATTTTGGTCTCTAACACACACACACGAGTCTTCACAAAAAGGCATATTTACATTAAGGTCCAATTACTTTAAATGCACACAGGTCAGCTCCATTTAACTAATTGTTACTGTACAATGAAGACTGACTGCACCAGAACTAATTCAGTGGTTCCACTGTAATGGGGGGGTGAATACATATGCTATGACAACTTTATTGCTTGGCCTATCGACAACCATCCCCCATCCCAAACCCGATTTCAGAATGATGGCTATTTTGTAAAGATTTATGTCCTACAATTACGTCCTATTAAGTCCATTACAGTTTCAGGTCGTAACATTAAATAGGTGGGAAAGTTCAATAGTGTGTGTGTGGGGGGAGGGGGGGTGAATACTTAAGCAAGGCATTGTAGATGTTTGCAGAGAACAAAAAATAGAAATCTTGTAAATGTGGATGTCAAGCATCTAACCGATCAGGACAAGGAGGTGTCATAATTGGCCTGTTATACAGAATGACCGTTCTTTTGTACTAGCATTCGATGTTCTATCTCAGACATAATGAATAAAAATTTTATAGACATTTACTTCAAGCCGAGGTTCGAATTTCATGTTTGTGTTGAGGATACAGAGATCTACTGTATACATGCAGTCATTGTAAGTCTATTAAAAAAAAAGAAGAAGAAATTTTCAGTAGCAACTTTAAACATGGATTGTTTGAACTTTGATGGCCTTTTTATATTTCATATTCAATTCAATTCAATTTTATTTATATAGCGCTTTTAACAATTGACATTGTCGCAAAGCAGCTTTACACAATAAAAAGAAGTAAGTTTTTTATGCAATGTGTATGAATCAAAATGATAAGATTGTCCCTGATGAGCAAGCCGAGGGCGACGGTGGCAAGGAAAAACTCCCTGAGATGGTAATAGGAAGAAACCTTGAGAGGAACCAGACTCAACAGGGAACCCATCCTCATCTGGGTGATAACGGATAGCAGAGAATGATCAGCATAATAATGTGTACTGGAAGTTCAGTGTAACAGGAGATGTGTTAAAATTTAAATTAAAAGGAGTCCAGTTTGTTCCCGGAGGCTCAGGTAGGCTGTAGGAGATTCCAGTCCTGAGCTATCGAACAACTGAAGTCACAGGTCCCCAGAGCATCAATCGATGATAGGACAGTCTTAATGGAAACCATCCCCAGCCACCATACGAATCCAGGCAGACCACACGGGGCATCCATGCGACGAGATCTCCAACCAGAAGCAGGACTCCAGGATGGGTTAGACGGCTCCAGAGGGCCGAGTGGTCTGGATCACTGGCAACTCAGGAGCGAACATGTATAGCTCGACAGAGAGACAGAGAGAGGGAAAGGAGAGAGGGAGAGAGGGAGAGAGAGAGAGAGCAGAAAAGGAGAGAACAGAAGATAAGGAGAGATGGCAGTTAGGTCTGGTCACAGTCAACATGTATAAGGTGAATGTATATTAGTGTATTATTAGTATAAAAATCATTTTTCATCAATCAATCAGTCTTTAGTGAATCTACGTTTGCATTCTGCTGCGCTGTAAATGTATGTGAAAGGACTCTGCTTGGTCTGTCATGCCGCGCTCTCAGTTCGGGTCAGTTACACGCCCTCACCTCAGACTGCTGCAGACAGATTTGCTCTAACAATGCGAGTTTTGTCTCGTAGTGCACATTTCTACACATTACTGCTTTTTATTACGCCATGGTTTCGGAATATATGAGACAGACTGGTTTTATTCTTCCCGCTAGAAGAATAAACATATATTGATTTGTCCATTCGTCTGTAAACGTTCGGTTTTTATAGTCTACTTTTCTTTTCTTGGAGTAAGCCATGCTGTGTCACACACTTTCGTGTCTTTTTCTTCTCTGTCCATACACGGTAAACTATCACATGGATTGGCTCTGTTGAGTGAGGTGTACTGTATAGCCACGGCCCACCTCAAATGGTTGTTATATAGATTATCCTCATTTATCAGAACAGCATCAGGGTCTAGATAGAACTGACACTCATTCTGGATCCGGACCACAATCCACCATTTATGTAGTTATGCCCGCTCTAACATATGACACGTGCATGAACCAGGGCCGTGGTTTTGAAAGAACACTGAACTGAGTGGCTGGATTTGGTTGAAATTGGACGAAACCTTGAACTCTTTGACCAAGTGTCATTCCTTGGTAGCAGGCAGTGCTGCACTGGGTTTTCTCTTACTTGAGCATGACTTTTTTTCAGCGGTTTGTGTTGCATTATCTTTGCTGGGAGATCAGGCCATGCCTGGATGAGCCTTCAGTGCCCATTATCCTGTTGCCAGTTTACTGGAATATAATTGATAATCAGTGGTAGTCAATTCACCTGTTGTGGTGTTAGTGTTAGCTAAAATGAATTTCATTAATTTCCCTTGATTTCAGCTAAAATCACTGGCTTCACTTTGTAAATGCTATTTACTGTATTTGAATACAGACCCAACACTAGTTCACTGATGGATAAGATCACATTACAGGAAAACATCCATTACAGGAATTGTGTTTAGGAGTGTTGTAGTGAGGTTTTCTTCATTACAAAAAAAAAAATTCCTTTCCAGACTTTTCATGTCTGTACTGCATTTTAAAAATGGACATTTTAAGGAATAATACAAACTGCAAAAATAGGTAGCAATACAATGTAATCTGCGGAGAGACCCGCGGACCTGTGCACTTTGCACTTAATATTTTTCCTTAACTGGTGCTAGCTCTTTCCTTGATTACATGTACTGCATTGTCCTTTCTAGTGCCGGCCAGGCCGTAGGTATAAAAGCTCCTTTGATCCTCTTGGAAAACAAGGAGAGGATAAAATTTAACAACGAGCTGCAAAAGTTCCAGCCAATGGTCTTTGCTTTGTGGAGCAAGGCCAGGAAGCAGGCACAATCTGCAGATAAGATGGAGTCAAGGACATTACATGCACTTAACCCAAGCTGTTACGAAGTTGGCTCATGTCTGGTAGTTGGACCTGTGCTAGAACAAACATCGAATGAAGTTAGCCCAATTGAAATGAACAGGAACTATTCACTAATGATGCAGAGGTCAGTACCAGACTCTGCTTATCTCCAGACATCATGCCTTTAGAGGATGTGTTCTATTCAGGCTGACCATGATAGGGACATACTCTGGACATGAACACTGAAAAGAGGCTGTGTCCACTATTTCGAGAATCGCACTGGTCCCAGTTAAAACTGCACAAAATTGTGTTAATATTCGGGAGACATTTTGAGTCCAACATTAGTTCCTGTTTTTTAACGCAATGTATCCGCCATGGTTTCTGGCAGAAAAGTAGGAACTACGAAAATGTTTAGTACTTACAGTACTATATAAAGGTGAAAAGCCTTGGTTTATAATGCTGCAAAAGGACAACGCTATGAAGCCATCAAGGTGACATGGTAATTATTTCCTTTAAAAGTCTACCCACAAATTTATATATTAAGGCTCTGAGCTAATATTTTGAACCCACTAACAAAACATTGAGGTCACAGTTTGTGTAGTTTAAACCCATGGTATTATATTGTTGCAATGTCGTATATAATATGTGGCCTCGTGTTAAGTATTTGGCAGGAATGGGTGAAATACATCTTTTTGTGGGCTAATGCCATCTGTGTCGTCAAATCTCATTGACTCCAGCGTGTCTTCATCCATCATTCAAAGAATGAAGTAACGTGTAATACAATGAATCCGCTTAGGTTCCTGGGGGCACAATAGTCAAATTCAATTGTCTCTGTCTTAGGGTTTTTAAAATACAATCGTTGCAATCGTTTAAGTACTTCATGACCACAAAATCGATCTTAAGAACTGAACTTGTGCCAGGGATACCATGGCCTCACATTTACACCAATTCACAATGAGGGGCAGTTTAGGGTCAGGAAATCCACAAGGACATGGGAAAACTCCAAAAAACAAGAAGAAGAACAAAAATCAGAGAGCAACCTGCACCACAAAACTCGGGTTCTGATGAGGTTATTAGTTCATTGCAATTATGTTATTGGGTTGATGGGTTTCTTCCAGGTACTCCAGTTTCCTCCCACAGTCCAAAGACATGCACAGTAGGCTAATTGCCATTTCCAAATTACCCATAAGGTGAGAGTGTGTTTATGCCCTCCAGTGTATGGGCACCCCATCCAGGGTGTACTTTGGCGTGTGCTGCAAATCCTTGGGGATGTTCAGGTCTCCCGCAACTCTGTACAGGATAAGCTGTAGAGAATGAGTGAGTGAGTGAGTGAGTACCTGAGTATGTTTTATTAAGGATGAATTATTTAAGGATAATTATTAACTATTATTAATCAGCTTCAGATAATACTAAATTATTATATGAATATACCGTATAAATAATGATATTTTCACAATTATTGCATATAATGAATATATTTTGAGCTAAAAACCTGCCGTTGGACCGAGTGAATGAGCACACTTTACCGTAAACATCCTGAACCCGTTGCCCAACATGACTCATTATATTTTTAGAGCCATATAAAGCCCAGCGATGGTAAGTGACCTTGTGCTGTTTGGGGGACGGTAATAAACGTGTCACAGAAAACCGACTGGAGCCATTTTGTTTAATGCTGATCATGACAAGTTTAAGGTCACTGGCACTGTCTCATCGCTGCAATGAGCAGAACATGTGGAAGCAATACAACTGGCTGTGTTTTGTGAAACTCTACCCAATGAACAGTAGGCCAAAGTCCAAGGGCCTCCTCCCTAAAAGCCCACTCAATCCGGACGCATTGCTCAAATCTACATTGCCTTTTTTCCCCTGTATATTACAAAGTAATAAGGCAAAAAGCTCCCTGAGGCAATATTGTTTCAGATTGTTTGATGGTGCACGTTAAAAGTGTTAAACGGGAGGTAAGGCTTACGTCAGTGCTATGAAAGTGTCTTTTGTTCCCCTATATTGATCCACTCAGTTTAAGCCATTCATCCTGCACATATATCTGTCTTTACCTTCCATAAAATCTGGCAGCTTGTCTTCCAAAATGCAGCCTGATCTCTGCAAAATCGCTTCATTACATTCCGGATTAAACTGAACGAATGATCGGAGATGCTCCATCATCTCGACTCAGAAGCAGAGTGTGTGTGTGTGTGTGTGTGTGTGTGTGTGTGTGTGTGTGTGTGTGTGCTGTTAGAGGCTTATACAGTACACTCAGATTAAATCATTCTGCAGAAACGTTTGAAAGACGGCAAGCTGGATAATGCTAGTAAATCTTCAGCGTGGCCAAGTGTATGACAATAGAGGATAGACGTGGAGATGAGGGGATTGATTTGGACAGGGATCATGCCTGCAGGGTTTCAGGGAAACTGGTTGGTCCTTGGCTGGTGTTCATACAGCAGGACTGCCTGATCTTGATTTCAGGCGGATGTACTGTAAAGGAAGCTGAATGAAGCTGTCGAGAGACTCCACGACGAGAGCCAGCAGAACATCAACAACAATCAGGAAGCGGATAGGGTCAGTGCTTATTATTATCATTCTGCGCACTCCATATGACACGGTCCTGCTTTTCAGGTCAAGTGCTTGGTCGATATTAATAATAAATGAAGATTACAGCTGTTGATCCAAAAAGTGAAACAGTTGCCAAGTTGTATTGGAGCCATATGTGGATTCCCTCTGAAGGATAAATCAGGATCATGTACATCCTTGAACAGGACTTATGCTTCACACATTTCCGACTGAAGTGAGAAAATTATCTTGGAAACACACTGGAGGTTCCCTAGAAATTATAAGTAGTAGAAATGCGCTCACTCAATCACTCTCTAAACTGTTCATCCTATACACGGTTGTGTTGTGTAGACCTGGAGCCTACCCCAAGGGGACTTGACTCATCCACTACCCCAGGGGTACACACTGAGAGGGGTGCCAATATATTGCAGTGTGTTCACTTACACACTACGGGCAATTTTTAAACTCCAATTAGCTTACTTTGCATGTCTGCAGGACTGCAGGAGGGAACCAGAGTATTGTAGCCATTGAACGTGGAGATGCAAAGCCACAGTAATAACCAATACACCACCAAGAGAGTGCACGGTGTTAAAAAAAAAAAAAAAAAAAAAGTAGGACGGAATTGTCTCATGAGATGAAAAAAATAACTCTAATTATAATAATGAAATACTGACTAGTATGTATGAACCAAGGAAGGGGCCGCTTCCATGTGGCGCTCCTCGTCAGAGTTCACCTAAACCTGGGTCATTATTACACTCAATATTGTTTAGTTTTCCTCTGATTGACATGAATACTGTTGTACTGTAATTATGCCAAGCATAATATCCACATCTCATTATCTGGTTCCGGCCAGAACAGGAAAAATACCTGAAACCTTTTAAAGTCTTATAACCTTGTGGTTAGGAAACCACTATTGCCTGTGGTTTAACCTGATTCCTGCTTTCCTCACCTTCATGGTGTGTTCATATCATCTCCACTTTCTGGATCAGTTGCTGTTCCTTTGTGTGGTTTTGTTCGCTAACCACAGAGCGATGAAATTAATCTTTGCCATGCAACCCAATGTCAAAGAGCCACAGGGTCAGTAAAGGGGACGGCAATTTACCTTCTTCCTCCTCCTCCTCTATTTTCGTCCTCTCTAATCGAAACCCCTGTAATCAGCAGCACCACCATCAGTAAGACCTGCAGGCGATTAGAAGCTATATCCTCATGTCTCTTTGTCACTAAGTATCCACATTCATTCAACCTCCCTGTCTGAAGGACTTGTTTGTGCTACCATGAGCTAATCAAGTCATTGAAGGTCCCCTTGTACAAGCGGAGGCTGTCCGACAATTACCCATGTGTGCGGATTCGAGAGGCCTCATGTGTCTTTGGTGTAATCAGGGTTTGCATGGTGGGCTGAAGGACTAAATGGTGGTGAGTTGTGGGTTGGAAGCTTTGAAGAGCTTCTTAGATCTGCCTTTGGGCCCCTATGGATGTCGGCTTTGATCCAGGTAGCTCTGATACTTCATCTCAAAGCACATGTCTGTGTTTTTCTTTCTTTCTTTCTTTCTTTCTTCCTCCATCATGCAGTACAACAGCAAGTCTTGAACTATCTAGATATTTAATGCTTTCTTAAATGCTACCAATGAATAAGTTTCCAGTCTAAAAGTTTTCATTTTCCATCCCAGGATCTGAAGGTAGTTTCTAGACATATTGTGCTTTGGCAGTTCTCTAAATGAGTCATCGACTTTTTTCTTCTTCTTCTTTGGAATTGATGAAAAAACAAAAAGAAAAGAAAATAACATTTCAAGATTAATTTCCACCCCGCTCCCAGACAAGTCCCGCCTCAGATAACTTCTCGGTTTTGTTGGGATGCTCATAAATAAATAGGTTACCACAATATGAAGGACATATTAGAAGCTGGACTTTAATCTGTGAGACTTAAAGGTTGGAAAAAGTAAGTGGCAGAACAGAACGCTACCATGAGGGGCTCTTTCAAAACCCAAGCAATCCCACAAAGACTGTAGCTCAACGTGAAACTCCGCTCAGATAATGGTTACAGAGGAAGTTTTCTCTCTGCTCTTTCAGTTATTTAAGGTGACAGCATTTGACATTAGGGTGCTGGTTTATGTCCAGTATCTGGGCCATCTTTTCCATTGCAGTGCTCCTTGGTTGGCTTTAAAATGTTGACCTACTGTACTGTAGCTTATAATCAGCGCCTATAAATTGGGAAAAATGGGAAAAATCTCATTTAGATGCATCAAAATCTTCAGCATGGTTAACCTGAGCCAAATTTTAAAATCTGTGCACATCACACTTCTTTGTTCAAATTCTTCCCGAGTTCAGAATTGAGACAAAACTGTTAATATTAATATTATTGCCTAGGATGCATTATAAAAAGTCCCAAAATGAAAAATTTGATGTAGAAATATCGAAAGTCAAAAAAATGCTAATAATGGCTTTTTTTTTTTTCAATGCATTTACAAACTTTAAAATTTATTGTAGCAAATACACACAATATCAGAATGTAAAAGCTACATGAGGCCACATCATTTTTTATTTTTTTTTTAAGTACTGTATAATGGCTTTTGGAATGGAATATTAAAGGGTACGTGGTTATAGTATGAGGGGAATTCAGGTCACAACAACTTTTTTTTGTGAATGAAGACATGAGTGATTGACATTTAAAGAAGACGATTAAAATGTAAAGGTTTCCTAAATGTAAATGTGCTCACTGCGGAACCCACTGCAATAATTCCCATAAACATTCAGTGAAGGGAACGCTCTCGGGAATAGACGACCTGGTTTGAATACCAACGTCGTTCTGTTTTCGCAGGACAATACACAACCTCATACTTCCACTTGCATGTTACAAGAACTTGGCTGGGAATTACGGCCAACATCCCCTACAGTCTTGACCTTGTTCCAAGCCAGTTCCATATGTTTGGGCCATTAATGGAGTTCCTGGGAGGCCAGCGCTAAAAAACATAAAGCAGACAGTCTAGTCATTGCTCTGCCATACTGAAGAAAAAAAAATTCTACCTTGATAGTATCTAGGCATTAGTGAAACACAGGGATAAGTGGGAATTATACAGAGAAATATCCTCATAACTGTGTTCCGTTATTCTGCACAATCAAAAATCATGCGATGACCTTAACGCCCCTTGTACAATAATCAATATTGTTTCAAAATTGTGCCTCTGTCAGGCACAGGACATACGATTACAGCTGATTATTTTTCAATTACAGCACATCACAAAATGTTTACCAACGCTAACATTTTTATGGTTCCCACACCAAACTCTCTCTCTCTCTCTCTCTCTCTCTCTCTCTCTCTCCCTATTAAAGGCAATAAAAATAGAGCTAATGCTGCCAACAGACCACAGAACACTAATTTCTCTCGCTTAAACACTTGCACAAGTAAAAAAAGCTTGTACACTTCTCTGACTGTTCCAGAGCGCAGATGCTGGAGACACTATTCATAAATGCCAAATAGACGACATCTTGCAGAAAAATTCACTATATTAACAGCTGTGCATGTTTTATAAATCTATTTCTATGAAAAGTATATCATGTGCGTGCCTGTGGAAGTAAACAATAAGAATTTAGGAAAAGCATATTAATATAAACCTGTGAAAACTGTAACAGTTACTGTAAAAAAAAAAAAATAAATAAAAAAAGAATAATGGAAGTTGTGTAAGAACTTTTGTATAAGTTGCACTTTTTTCTACTTTTGTATAAGTTGCACTTTTTCTTTACTATTATAAGTAATAATAATAATAAAAAGAATAGCCGTTGACTCCATTCTTATGAAGGATCTCTTGCCAAGTTCGAATTCAAAACAGTTCTATGGATGAGAGATCTCTTGCCCTGTTCACGGTGAATGGTGTGTGAAGACACATTAAACATGGTCGATTCTGCTTACACTAAACAGCGCACCATTGATCCGTTCTCTAATCACGCCACCTGGAGACAACACAGACTAAGAGATTAAAGTCAAACTTTTTTTTTTTTTTTGCATCTCTGAGCTCAGGACTACATTAGGAGAACCATGAAGATGATACCAGTACACAGAGGATTGTAAAAGGGCATACAGGCATTCAGAAAGATTAATTTGTTGTAAGTATTTAAAAAAAAAAAAGTGCTTACTGCATTATGCTCAGAAAAGGCAAGAACATATTTTGCTAATAGCACCTCCAAAAGAAGCCGCACTGGGATTCATGTTCCAAAAATATCATTGTTCATTTGTATCCATGTTTAAATCATGATAAGACGGTTTTAAATCCAACTTGGAAGCTTGAATGTAACAGATTTTTTTTTTTTATTTAAAAAAGGGTGACAGATAGGGAACATGTTTCACATCATAACTTTCCTTCCAAGTGAGGCTTCTCCGATATCATCACCAAACTGTAAAGCCAAACCACAAAAAGCACTCATATAGATCCTTTTAATCTTCTTTTATCCTTTGCCTCATTTTTTTTTTACACCCCGCAGCTCCCACATGTTCAGAGCCCACCTTCAACTCTCCAGTCATTTTTTTTTTTTTTTTTTGCTAATATTGATTTCAGGAAATGAGTATCAAGTCCAGATCATCCAAGTCTGCCAGCAGACGATCTCATCATGAGGATAATGTGAACTCGGACACAAGATCTGCTCAAGCATTTATCTAAACAATGAAGATGAGCCAGCGGTAAATCAGCGGCTCTCTGGCTTGGGATTTCTGACCACCAAGAGCATTTAACAACCGATCTGCAAATGTAAAAACTCCCAAAATGTAGCGTAATCTGCCCTTGGCCTAAATATAAATCTATGAATCAGAAAACATCTGCTTCCCAGCCTCTGTCTATCAGCATCTCTGCTTAGCTATGGCACCAGCTTTTTCTAAATTGGTATTATGATAATATTCACATGACTTATATAATGTTCAGGAGTTTTATTTCCATGACTTATTCACTTGGTTCCCTGCGCATGATAATAATATGCAAAAAAAATTTTTTACGTTTTCCTAAATGACAAGACTAAAGAATGTAACATAAAAAGTAATAATAATAATAATAATAATAATAATAATAATAATAATAATTATAATAATAAACTAAATTAAATTAGTAACGAATTAGTTTTGAAAAAAAAAATAGGTGAAAAAGACAATCAGGTTTATGTCTAAAAAATAAAGAGAATTTTATTGACTAGAATTTCCAAAGTTGATTAAACACTTTCGAAGTTAAAAGCCTAACTGGTCCTATACATACACTCTCCGATGTTAAATCAACACTCTTTTTTTTTTTTTTTTACCTTTTTTTTTTGTCGTTGCATGTAGAAAAAGAAGAATATTCTGTTATTGCTTATGTCATTTTTATTTCCAAAGATTTTAAAGAAAAATCTTTTAAAAATATATCTATTCTATTTCTATAATTTTCTGCATTTTTGTGGGGTCGTCGCCATGGCTACATCATCTACCACATCACAAAGGCTTTCTTCAGTCTGATAGATATACAACTGTAGAGAGGTGAGTGAATTGTTTTTTTTTTCTTTATTTGTGAAATTATTAGTGAAATTATTAGCATTAATGGTTAATTAAGGCTTAAAGATTAATGTATGAAAAAATGTTTTTCTGTGCCAAATCTGCATGTACTGTGTATCGGGCAAAAGACGCAGGGGTGCCATTTATTCCGGTTGGCCCAATAAGTGAGTCATAATGCACAGTTTTAAGGTCTCTTCTCCAAACACAAACACTCAAGTCAAACTTTTGACATTTCTGCAATTATTCATCTGAGTCAGGTTGCTGGTACTTCCCTCTCTAGGAGCTTTGCAAGTTTAAGATTACGTTAGGGGCAAAATTTGTTACAGAAGATGGAACAAAAGTTGTATAGTTGAGTACAGTAAGTGTGTGTCTGCGCTTTCACCTGGTTTGATAACTCCTGATTTCTTGTTGTAAAAGATGGAATCTCAGAATGAATGCATGGACCCAATCGCCTTCTGTGAACAATCAGTTCAGGCTGCTGGTGGTTGTGTAATGGTGTGAGGAATGTTTTCTTGGCATACATTAAGTCTATTTATATCAATCGAGCAGCACTTGAATGCCACAGTCTATCTGTTGTTGACCGTGTGTATCATTCATCTCAGTTACATCCAGCATGAACATGTGGCATGTAAAAAAAAAAAAAAAAAAAAAGGTCTCCAACCGATTTCATGGACATGACATTCAGTTCAGTATAACGTACATCACAGCCTTCGAAGTCACCGGCTCTGAATCTGGTAGGCCTCTCGACTTTGGTAGAATGTACGATCGCGCAGCTGACAAATCTAGAGCAGTTAAGTGCTGCAGTCATGTCAATGTGAAAAATCTTTCCAACACCTCTCCTTCTTACTCCATGGTCTTTCTTGATTTCCATTTCTTCCTGAATATTCAATAATCTCCTTTGAACAGTTGAGATTGAGATGTATATCTGCTACTTCTGCTCTGTAAAGCTTCATAACGGCTCTAATCTGTGGTGCTGGTTGTTAATTGGTGATTTCTGAGGCTGGTGACTCTAAATGAACGTCTCCTCTGCAGCATTTTTGGTCTTGGTTTCCTGGGAAGGTCTTCATGAGAGCGAGTTTCATCATGGAGCTTGACGGGTTTTACAAATGCACTTGATGCACTTGTTTTTCTAGAACAACTGACCTTCATGTCTTAAAATAACAACTTACTGTTGTTGTTGTTGTTGTTACTTAATGACCTTCCTCCATATGTGTTATTGTATAGTTTGGAAAACTCCAGTATTGTTCTAGAATGTAGAAAATAAATCAGTAAGCAAAAGAAACATTGAATTAGAAGGTGTGTCCAAGCTTTTAACACATACTCATGAAAATGGAGTCTGTAGTACACGCTTCTAACGTCCGCATCTTAATATCCTACGCACCGAACATTGAATTTTCATTTCCCATGAATCCTGTTTTGAGGATCATGGAGGCTCACTTCTAGTCCTACAGGGCTGGAGTCGAGCACGGTCTAACGATTTCCCTCCCAACATCATCTCAGACGTTTTTGACAAACATTTTGCCGACAGCATCTCCAAGAGAAACTTTATTAAAATGCACAAAAGACATTATTCATTGTTTCATTGAAGGCAAGGAAGATTTACACATAACTTGGATACTTCAAATGTAACAGCCGATGAAATGTATGCAGAGCGAGAGAGAACATTATTCACTCATAACTTCATTTCCAAGTCGAGGTTCTCCAATATCCTCACTGAATCGAATCTCGACCACAAAAATATTTAGATTCTGTACCCTCTATTACTTTTTTCCGTCCCAACATGCTCAGTCATGACAGATCCCTTATATTTGCTTTCACCGGTTGCATTATGAAGTCTAAATAAATGTCCTCGTTTAAAGAAACTTATGATTTTTGTCATAATAATGATTTTTTCTGCCACTGATGCTTAAATCCGGTACAATTCCGACACACCATGTCTGCTCATCCTAAAATCTCATCTGGTAAGACGTCTTCAATCTATAAAATAACCGAAGCCATGTTGAGCACCACACGCTCCCCCCCACCCCACCCCCCCAGGACCTGAACCTGACATTTCACCTTCAGTTTACATACAGACACAATATGGAGACCATCTACAAAGGAATTCTACACGGTGCCGTCCCTGTGGACCTGGGATCTGGGATGACCGTTGAGAGACCCTGATGTTTTATGCTTCATCTGCTGATGGCAGGAGGTCAGAGGTCAAATGCAGCAGGATCACAGGCAGCCCCATGGGAGCAGACAGAGGTATGGTGTGGTAGATTCAGGTCAAACTGAGCAATTTAGTCTCAGCCTCTAGCACTGGATCTGACACAGGATAGGATTGACTAAGAAGTTGATTTAAAAAAAAAAAAAGGAAATAATTCAAGCGCTCATTAAGGCTTCAATATGACCGAGGGATGGCAGATACAGACAGATCATCCCTGAATGATCTGTGGTTTTACTTGGAAAGCATTCTTACATAGATGAGTTGGTGTTAGTTGGATCTTTCTACATAAAGTACCACAGAAATAAAGAAAGTGATGTTTTAGCGGTTAGTTGGCATGGCATCAAACATTAACCCGAAACTAGTGTGCTAAGCTAACTAGTTTGCTAAAAACATAGCACTCCTTTCTGGTATGATCACTTCCAAAAATGGAGCAAATTATAGATGTAGACGAGTTATAAACGAGTTTGGAGCATGTTGAGAGTAGGAAAAGGTTTGGTTTTCTACCTCAAAATTCCTATCAGTCCTATCAGTCAAGTTCCCTATTTTCTGTAGTAGAAAAGCAGTCAGACCAGTGGCGGCCGGTCAACATACCACCGGCGTCGCCCCCCCTTAAAGTTAGGCAGAGAAGAATGCTACTTTAACATGTAATTATTTAACATAATAATTATGTATTTTAATAATGAAACAAAGTCATTTAGTCACAATATTCGGCTGTGTTTCGTAATATAATTTATTTACAATAAAAAAAAAAAAATCAAAACTGTATTACGTTCATTTGTGTTCGTGTACGCGGGGCGCCGGACAAACGAGTGTCTATGTAGACATGTACATTTTTGAAAAGCATGTGACCTGAGGCTGAGCTCTGATTGGATCTTTTCAAATCATCCTTGGGGCGCAGCACTGTGCGACCCGAACCCGCCCACTTTTGTTCTTAGCGAATCAATATTGTTTTTAAATATTTGGGCTCATGTGATTGGACCGTTCTCAACTTTTCCAGTTGCGATGTGAGTCATGTCTTTATTTTATACTAGTAATGTAATGTAATGATGCTTAATCACCTGATAAATGCCTATTTAAAAGTGTCATTTTAATTTTGTTTGCACCCCTCCAAATTTTTTTGCACAGCCGCCACTGAGTTAGACCTTGGCTAGAAAATAATCTGAAAAAAAAATAAAATAAATAATAATAATAATAATAATAAAATAAAATAAAATAAAATAAAATAAAATTAAAAAAAAATAAAATAAATTTAAAAATAATAATAAATAAATAAATAAATAAAACATACCATGAAATAAGTCTGACTGTACTTGCACCATGGTATATAGTGCCACGCTATTTTTGACAGTACCATGTTACTTATTTGCTTATATAGTACGTGTACAGCAGTATGACAGATGGTTCTATATACTGTAGTTGGTTCTAAATAGGTCGAAAAAAAATCATTATTTACATATCTAATCAGCCAATCACAGGGCAGCAACTCAATGCATTTAGGCTCATGACCATGGTCATGATCTGCTGAAGATCAAACCCAGCATCAGGATGGGGAAGAAAGGTGATTTAAGTGACCATTGAATGTGGCATGGTTGTTGATGCCAGACGGACTGGTCTGAATATTTCTAGAACTGCTGATCCACTGGGATTTTCACACATAACCATCTCTAGGGTTTACAGAGAACGGTCTGGAAAAGTGAAAATGTCCTGTGAGCTGCAGTTCTCTGTATAAAAACGCCCCGCTGGTGCCGGAGGTCAGAGGAGAATGGCCGGGCTGATGGAAAGCAGCAGGAACTTGAATAGCTTCTCGTTAGAACCGAGATATGCTGAAGAGGCACCGATCTGTGAATACACAACACATCGAACCTTGAAGCAGATGGGCTACAGCGGCACCAGATCAGCTGTCAATCAAACACCTATTGTGTAGGAATGACTGTCCCATAATCTCCAGTCATGCTCTCCTCACCTGTCAGTCTATCACCTCAGGTTAGTGTTAAGACTGTCAGTATGGGTGTGTGACTCTGTATAAGTGACAGATCTCACTTTCCTGATACATCTGTAGCAAAGGTGACATTTACAGCTGTACTGTCTCTGTCTCTGATCCACAGACATTTTTGTTTTCCCTTTGATTGTCTCTTCGTGAGTCCTACAGGGCACATACAGTAGCAATAATCCCAACCTTATGGCTTCGGTATAAATAAATCTTTCTAGCCATTATCTACCTTGTGTTAGTCATTTGTTTTAGCTATTTTACGTCGGTCTATAGTCATCAACGCCGGATTTCCTTTATCTCGAAGATCCTCTGTCTCCTGTCTCTTCCCTTCTCGTCCTTTTTCCAGCCCGAACCGCTGTTTGATGCCAGCGACTTATCATCTTAACGTCTTGTTCACCCTACGGAAATGATTAAGCTCTCCTTCCGCTTTCATTTGTACTCCGAATTATACACATCAGCGATGGCACAGTCATCAGTACATATTACTGTACGTGCGCTCTGTTGTTCCGTTCTGACGTCTCATTATGTGGACGATCCAAACAAGTGTCTTAAGACATTCGAAACAGCAAACCGGCTTCGTAGCGCAAGTGCGTCCGAATGAGCGTGATGACAAATCTCAGTGTCCGGGATATGGTAAAACGATCTTAAAAATCCCATATGCAGAAGATGAGAAGAATCCTTCTGAGGTGGGAGGCGGGAATGAAGGGCAGGGACGAGGGATGTCTAGCTCTCCTATTTTCACGTCTACCCTCCGGCTCCTGCGAAAGGCAATCACAGCCACGATGAGCTGTGTCTCTCCTGGAAGAGCAATGAGTCCCGCGAGACTGGCCAGGCCATCACTAGACCATCATGACTGAGCGAGAGAGAGGGAATGCGAGGAAAGAGGGGGGGGGGGGGGGTATGTGATCAGTCTCCTCAGGCGGCGCTCCTTCAGCAGGGGTCATTTAAACAGGGTCCATTAGCCAGACGCTCAATTCTCAGCACCAATATTTATTTTACAGACCCTCATCACCTCTCTCTCTCTCTCTCACACAGACACGCTCATGCTAGATAGCAAGTTTGTTTTGTTGCATTTGAGATACTGAAAGCGAAGCTGTTTAATAGTTCTTATAAAACTAACTGTTTACGGTGTTTCCATTAGAACAGCAATAAAAATAAAAAAGTATGATCAAGGCTTGTTTGAGGAGCCAGAAACACATACCATGCACAAACACACTGCCAAAATGGATTTTTTTTTTATTTTTTTAATCCTTTTCTCAGATGCAAAGCAGCTCACCAGCACAATATGTTGCAGCAATTAAAAGATAAAACTTTTTAATCCAAACCACAGAGGAAAGATAAGAATGAGGAACGGCCTCCTACACGCTATCAGATTTTCTTTAATAGTGAACTCATATTAAAAGGTGCTGCGCTTAGTTGCCGGTGCCGGATGGAATACAAGGAGCCATTAAGGAAAGCAAGTGCATTAAAACACGTGTGATGATGAATAGATTTAGAGAATTTTAAACACAGCTCATAACGGTGAAAGCCTTTGTCCATTGAGTAACTTAGAGTATTAATACAAATTTACAAACGGTAGATCACTTAGAGACATTATAACGACACTTAAATATTACGTAAAATATCATTATTATTATCTGTGAATTAAATATGAGGTTTTGAAGGGATTCACTCATTATCTCTGCATGGTCAAAAATAAATCACAGTTTCAGAATAATCTAATTATTGACCTTGATAAATAATAGAAATAAAAAAAATAAAAAAAAAACCTCAAATGACCTGGAATTTGATTAAGAATCGTCAAACATGGGCCTCCGAGTGGCCGAGCTCTCTCAGAGGGGAGGGATGAGAGGTACATAGTGCTCCGATTAATCACGGCTCTACAGCCAGTCAGGGGCGTGTGTGAGCTCACGCAGCGGAGGGAGCGGATAGCGCTGTCCTCCGAGTGTGTTATGCCAACGGTGCGCGAGCGAGCAGTTCGAAAAGATGCGGTCGGCTGGCGTCACGTGGTTCGGAGGAAACACGTGATAGTCTTCGGCCCTCCCGGCTGAGTGGTAGTAGTAGCCTTAATGTGAGAGCCCCCTAGTGACGGGGAGGAATTGGACACGACTAAATTAGGGAGAAAATCGGGGAAAAATCCAAAAAAAAAAAAAGAATCGTCAAACATGTTAAATACTGGAAGGATAGTGCTGAACATTCAACAGTAGAAATAAGAGCTATGCTTAATAATGAAACTAAGAGCATTTCTATACACACACAATGTGATGAGAACTCTCAGGATTGGAACTAAACAGCTGTGTGTCCATAAGAAAACCAATTGTTAGTGAGACTCATCAGAAAAAAAGGCTTGAAGCATAAAGATTGTACTTTAAAGCAATGAACAAATGTCATGTGGTCTGATGAGTCCAGATCGAGCCTGTTCTAGAGTGATGGGCGTGTCAGGGTAAGAAGCGATGCACCCATCATGCATAGTGTCCACTGTACAACATTATGATATGGTGTTGCATCAGTCGCTCAGGTCTAGACTCAGTAATGTTATGTGGCAATAAAAACAGTCAGATGACGACCTGAATGTACTGAATGACCAGAGTCTCACAGCCATGGAGATTTCCTTCCCTCATGGTCCATGAAAGAGCGGTCCGGGAGCATGCGGACTCATTTTCACACATGAATTGGACACCACATTGTGCATCGTAATCAGAAAATGAAAGATTCAAATGTGCATTTTTTGGTCCAGGCAGTTATACAGGATAACTTGTTTAAATACTTTGACTTATTGTGTTATGATAAAGAAATCAATACACAAATCTATTAATGAATTTGAAGCTTTAGCATACATTTATAATAATAAAATATGTCAATCAGTATGTTCATTTGCATGGATGCTAGTTAACTACATTTTCTGTAGTTACTAATCCGCTGTTTAAAAACTAAATTAAAATTGTATTCATTTTTTTTTTTTTTTTTTAAACATGTGAGGTGTCAACAAAAAATTAAAAAGAGTGCTGGTTAATATAAAAAAAATCGCCCTCATTATTCATTCAAGCAATTCTGTGTGCTTCACAAACCATCACTTTTTGGAAACGAGATGCATCACTTTGTCACAACCCTTCCCTAGATTCTTCTCATTAACACACACTAGCCCTCTCACTCACTCGGTCCCTTGCGATTGCATTCAATGGCTTTGCTGTGCTGTGCGATGCTCAGCAGTATTGGGATGCAGACAGGAAGCAGCACACTGCTCATTAGAGTGTATTTACCTGGGGAAATGGATCGGGACGAGGCCCGGTGGCGCCGCCCTGCAGGCTTCTTATTGATGAGCCTGGAGGATTAGTGTCTCTGAGCACTGCTGTGAATCCATATCCAATAACACAACCGTGTCTGTGCACCGCTGCAGACAGACAGACGCCTAATCAAGAAGGATTTGTATGGTCACACTTTCTTCTTAACTTTTCTTTTCTTTTTTTTTCCCCTCTTTGTTTAAAATGAAGTGACACAAGGACTGAAAGATTAGAGTACAGTATGTGTGTGTCTGTAAAAATGAATACCCTGGAACTTTTCTAGATGTGTACTTGTAAACGTAGAAAGAAATTGGTTGATAAATAAAATTTAAAAAATCTACAGAATTTACCAATAATCAAAGCTGGAAAAAAAAATACTTTAAACATATGTCAACGTAAATGAATGAAACAATTATAAGAGAATACAATTTATTTATTGATTGATTTTTTTTTATCATTCACACTGCAAATTATATTTTCTAGACATTCAATTTCTAGACATTTTCTAGACATTTTCTAGAAAAACAATTTCTAGACATTCATGCGTCTCCTTGTATGTATTTATTTATTTATTTATTTTTACATTTTCTATTTTTAAACAGTGCTTGTCTTGTTCTACTGGCAGATCATTTGCTGCTTTGCTATCATAAATGAATGCTAAATAATCTGCCAACAAAACAAGAACATTGAAAGCTTAAAGAAATTGTAAAATATTTCAAACCCTGTCTTTAGTTCACGGTAATCTAACAGCATGCACCGGTGTTGAATTCAAGTCAAACCAGGACTTGTGCTGAAATTGCATGTGAATGAAGATGTAAAAGACTGACTCACACATAAACTGACTCACAAATCACATTGTGCACTGTAATCGAAGAATGAAAGATTAAAATGTGTCCATTCAGTGTGCTTTAGGTTATTGACTAATGACATCAAAAAAATCCATACACTAATCTATTACTGAAATTGAAATTGAGACTCTTAGAAGCCCATGTGTCCATAAATGACGATCCCGGCTGAGGTGGCTCAGAGCCCACTGCAGTCATTCCTGCGAACATTCAGTGAGTTTAATGACTGATCCTTAAAGATCAAGTTGCAGAAGAGACTCATATGTCTGTGTGAACGATACACACAATCATTCAGCAACACCACTTGCACATTACAGGAACTCAGCTGGGAGTATTGCCACGTCCCCCGTACAGTCCTGACCTCGCTCCAAGCCATTTCCACATGTTTGGACCATTTAAAGGAATTCCTGGGAGGCCAGCGTTTCAGACATGAATCAGGCAGTCCAATCATGGATACCTTGACGGTATCCAAGCGCTAATGAAACACTGGGATGAGTGCATTAGTGTAGCGGCGGATTATATAGAGAAATAAACTGAGTTTTTACTTTCATAACTGTGCTCTGTTATTCTGCACAATCAAAAGTCCTGGTTTGACTTGAACGCACCTTGTATTTTCACTTCAGTTTTATAGTGTGTGGGTGAGAGAGGGAAAGAGAGAAAAGACACACACACACACACACACACACACACACACACACACACACACACACACACAGAAGGGCACAAGAATATACCACAGCCAGCAGAACCCCATCTCCACCTCACACGCTCACGCTGAGCTTAGTCAAATCTTATCAACTGCTCCCACGGTCCCTGGAGTCCGAATTAACCTCCGTCACCCTCCTCCCTCCTACACTGCCATTTTACATTTTGTATCTCTGTCTCTCAGTATGTTTCCGTCATGCATGTTGCACAACACAACTGAACTGAATTCGGTGTAAGGTAAGATAAGCATGAACTGCATATTCTTCTGTGTGTGAAAGCAAATACTCATGTAAAATATAGTGTGTTTCCAAAGTCCCAAAGATCCCCATTGTGGCTCCATTTAACCCATTACCACTTAAGATATTTGTATATGTATACATTTAAAAGTTTAAAAGTAGGTGTGAAATAATGGATTTTGATGTTCTGTGAGTAAATCTAGGATTATGATGTCTTTTTTTTTTGTTTGTTTTGTTTTTTAATGATCATTTTTTAATCCTGATGTTTCGAATCAGTGTGTTTAACAGCCAGGATGTTATCGGACTAGTATAGGCTCAGAGCAGAACAGAGCAGGCGGAGGCTTAATTACCCTACATTCATAAATAAATAAACATCTACAATACTGTGCAGAAGTTTTGACCCCCCCCTCCCCGCCCCCATTTCTTCATATTTTACTTCCAAAGAGACAGATTTTCTTGTATGTTTAAGGTTGTCTTGAGGAATAGTTCTCCAGGCTTCCTGGAAGACAGTCTACAGTAGTCCCTGCATTCAGAGGAATGTTTTTTTTTTTTCATAAGCCAAACAGTGACCTATGAATAATTCAACCATAAAAAATAATAAAAAGAGTTTAGTATACCGATGATGCTGAATGGTGAGTGGTTGGAACAGACGAGAGGGGAAATGAGGCTGCTGCTGAGGTAGTTACTGTCACGGACTAACCGGAGATGAAGCAGAAGACTTAGCAGTTAGCCCTGTAGCGTGGATGGTAAACCCAAACGCGGAAGTAGCGCGAGTAGGCAGGATAACCACGCAAGTTATTCTTAGAACTCTCCCGAAGCGAGAGCAAGAGTTTACACAAATAAACCCGCGTTCTAAATACACACACCCAATCAGAAGCGATAACCCAAGAAAGTGAGTACTCACGTTTGGACGAGCGAGGCGACGGCGATAGCACGGGCATAACTCAATGACTGAGCGATGTGATGCGTCATCTTGTTTCCTTTTATGCTTCCTGAAACCCGACCGTATTACTTCCGGGTCCTAGTGGCGGTCGTGTTATGAGTGTGCATGACAGTACCCCGTCCAGGACCGACTCGGCGGTCCTGGGTGGAAGACTACCTACCCGACGACGGTAGTCCCGGATGAGTTCGGGGTCTAAGACAAACCGAGCCGGAATCCAAGATCTCTCCTCGGGACCGTAGCCTTCCCAATCCACCAGGTACTGGAGCCCTCTGCCCCGAGGACGTGAGTCAAGGATCCGGCGAACGGTGTAGGCGGGACCACCCTCAATCATACGGGGAGGAGGAGCAGGGTGGGTGGGTGGAACCATAGGTGAGGTGGTGAAGGGTTTGAGCTGGGAGGTGTGGAATACCGGATGGATCCGGAGCGCCGCAGGCAGCTGGAGCCGGTAGGTGACAGGGTTAATCCGGAGGTTGATGCGGTATGGTCCGATGAATCTGGGTGACAGTTTCCTTGACTCAGTCTGCAGGTGTAGGTTTTTTGTTGAAAGCCATACCTTATCACCTACTTGGTACATTCGTCCCGGTGGGTGTCGACGGCGATGTTGCAGGGTGTAACGGCGATTGGCCTTTTGAATGGCGTGGTTTGCTTGTTTCCAAAGCCGTCGACACCGGCGAACCAACTGTTGGGCCGACGGCACTTCCACCTCCAGTTCCTGATGATCGAACATCGGAGGTTGGAAGCCGTAGCATACCTCAAATGGGCTTAGGTTGGTGGCAGAAGATAGGTGGAGGTTGTGGGACAGTTCAGCCCAAATGAGGTAGCGGCCCCAGGAGCACTGGCGATCAGCAATAAAGCATCTCAGGTAGCGCTCCAGTTGTTGGTTGGTTCGCTCCGTCTGACCGTTAGTCTGTGGGTGGTAACCGGAGGACAGACTGCAGGTGGAATTGATCAGACGGCAGAAGGCCTTCCAGAACCGGGACGTGAACTGGGGCCCCCTGTCCGAGTCGATGTCCTTTGGAAACCCATGCAGGCGGACTACGTGCTCTAATATCAGCTCAGCTGTCCTTTTAGCTGACGGGAGGCCGGAGAGGGCCACCAGGTGAACAGCTTTGGAGAACCGGTCGACGATGGGGAGGATGGTGTCCCTTCCTTCCGAAACCGGCAGGCCCGTGATGAAGTCAACGGCAATGTGTGTCCAGGGTCGGCGGGGAACCGGGAGTGGTTGAAGTTCCCCGGGTGATGGTCTGTTGCTGTCCTTGGACCTGGCACACACTGGGCACGCCTGGACGCACTCATCTACGTCCTTTTTCATACTGGGCCACCAGAAAGCACGTTGTACAAACAGTAGGGTCCGCCGTCTCCCGGGGTGTCCTGAAAGGGGGGAGGAGTGTTCCCACTGGAGTACTTCGGCCCTGATGGCGTTGGGGACGTAGAGTCGGCCAGGCGGCACACCTGCTGGTGCGGTCTCCGTAGCTTGTGCCTGGCGAACCCTTGTTTCCAGGTCCCACCTGAGCGGTGCGAGGATCTTGGTGGCTGGCAGTACAGGCGCGGGGTCCGACCGGGGGACGTCTTCCTCGTGTTGTCGGGAGAGGGCGTCGGCTTTGGTGTTCTTGGACCCCGGGCGGTATGACAGGTGGAAATTGTAATTTTCGAAGAATAGTGCCCATCGCGCCTGTCTGCGGTTCAGCTGTTTTAACGTGCGGATTGTAATGAGGTTTTGGTGGTCGGTCCAGACGATGAACGGCTCTCTGGCGCCCTGGAGCCAGTGTCGCCATTCCTCCAAGGCCCACTTTATGGCCAGCGGCTCGCGGTCCCCTA